>JAAAKQ030476090.1:0-22950 GCA_010016005.3 Zanna intricata | reverse complement strand
CCTATAACACCACATTTCAAAAGCTTCTAATCTTTTCTTCTCAGGTACTCCGATCGTCCAGGTTTCACTTCCGTATATAAATTATTCAGTAAAAACTGAAAAACAATTATGC
The DNA here is from genome assembly GCA_010016005.3 of Zanna intricata. Lineage (NCBI taxonomy): Eukaryota > Metazoa > Arthropoda > Insecta > Hemiptera > Fulgoridae > Zanna > Zanna intricata. The sequence continues at coordinate 22,838 of JAAAKQ030476090.1, read as the reverse complement.
ACCTATTTATTTAAGAGTGAATCATTCTGACAGTATGATTCAGTTCTAATCTACCATGACAAAGATGAATATTTCCCTCTTGTAAGTTGTAAAATTTGTAAAAAATTTAAACTCCATATAAGTATTTTATTTACTTAGCTTTTACTTGTTGAAGCAACAATCATTGTGAAAGCATTGTCTAATAAAGAAAAGAAGACAAAAAGCATAAAAATGAATAAAACTTTTGATTTAATTCTACTCTTCATGTAATTGCCCTTATACAGGAAGAAACAGAGAAACTTCAGGAGATGAATTTACATCCAAAAATAAGAAAAAAGTTCATATAAACATAGGTCTGGGATCGCTTTATTAGCAAGTTACAGCTGGTGAAAAATTTTGCCCGAATTTCAGTTCCCCCGTTACAATGAATGAAACCATACTAAAATTTGTAGGCTGTTAATTAAGGTGTAAATTTTGCTAAATTTTATGTAAAATGAACTGAAAGATTGAATAAAACTCAGATCTGTAACTACATTACTTTTTACGATATCTGATGAAATGTGCAAAAAGCTCTCTCTAAAAACCTTTTTCATTTAGGTTTGAAGTGCATTAACTTTGTTAAATAGGTAATAAACACGTAAACTTTTAAAAAACAACTTGTAGAGATTTTAATTGTAAAGTGAGTGATATAAAATTGGCCAATAACTAAGCAAATACAAACGCAGAAAAAAAAAAGTTTTTTATTACACAGGAAAAAAAACAGAACTGAAAACAAAAATTTGAAATCGCACAGAAAATCCTTGTAATATTTGGTACCACATTTTTTAGTATAAAAATGAGTACAGGAAAGAAAAAAGTAAAAATAGATAATTTACTATCTAAGACATTAGTAAAAGAGTATTAGTATTACATTATGAGAGAAAACAAAAATTCTTGAGTTTTAAAAATAGATTTTTTTTTAATTATTTAAGAAATTTTTTCATTTCAGAGGTTGGTAATACTAACAACTGATTACAAAGAAATGTTTGGCAAACAATTCAGTTGTTGAATGGTTTCGTTATTATTATCATCTTAGCTAGTATAAATTGCGAACTAAAAAATGCCTTACTGGTTTTCAAATGAAGTGTATGCTGATGTTGTTTTTGTGTACGGGTTTTTATAATGGGAATGCAGAACAGGCACAATGCGAATATCAGGAAAGATTTCCAAACCGACGTATTCCAAATACCAAAATCTTTGTTTCGGTTTTCCAGTGTTTACATACAAATGGGTCATTTCTTTCTCATTCATACTCAGTTGAACAACCACAATGTTATTTAGAAGAGACGTAATTCAACATAGCCCAGGTACCAATACAAGGAGAATTTCTCTTCGCACTGGATTGACACAAAGTAAAGTATGGAGAATGCTTAAAAAAGAAAAACTGTACCCTTTTCATTATCAAAAGGTGCAAAACCTATTACCAAGATATTTACCAATATGTTTCCATTTTTGCCACTGGCTTGAAGACAACCATGATAAGGTAAATTTTATTTTATTTTCTGATGAAGCGACCTTTTTAAGAAATGGGATATTCAACTGAAGAAATTCTCATTTGTGGAGTGTAGAAAATACATATTGCCCAAAAGAAACTTCATTTCAACATAGGTTTCATGTAAATGTTTGATGTGGCATTATTTGCAACAAACTTGTGAAACCATTAATTTTTAATGAAAACCTTACGGGTGCTGTTTACCTAAATTTCTTGCAAAATAATTTGCCATTTTTCTTAGAAGAAGTTCCTTTACTTACAAGGCATGAACTTTTTTTCCAACAAGATGAGACAACTCCACATTAGAACAACTCTTACCTTAGCCGTTAGAAATCATTTAAATGAAACTTTTAACAACTGTATTGGGTGTGGTGGACCAATCAATTGGCCTCCAAGGTTGCCTGTCTTGTCACTCCTTGATTATTTCCTGTGGGGTTGTATGAAAGCTTTAGTTTACAAAGAAAAAGTTAATACAAGGGAAGAGTTACTGATCAGAATTCATAATGCTGCTGAACTTATTCGAAACAAACATTTAAATGAAACTTTTAACAACTGTATTGGGTGTGGTGGACCAATCAATTGGCCTCCAAGGTTGCCTGTCTTGTCACTCCTTGATTATTTCCTGTGGGGTTGTATGAAAGCTTTAGTTTACAAAGAAAAAGTCAATACAAGGGAAGAGTTACTGATCAGAATTCATAATGCTGCTGAACTTATTCGAAACAAACATGATGAAGTATAAAATGCCATTGAAGAATTTTAATTAGAGCACAATGTTGTATAAACTGTGATGGAGGGCATTTTGAATAATTTTATAATACACCAGTAATTATAATTTTTGTACAGTATTACTTCTCTAATTGAAGTTTTGCATTTGCTTTGTTTTCTTTGTGTTACCAAGTATTAGAAGGATTTTCTGAGTGATTTCAAATTCTTGTTTACAGTTCTGTTTTTTTTCTGAATAATAAAAAACTATTTTTTTCTAAATTTTTATTTATTTTTTTATCGGCCTATTTTACATCATTCTCTTCAGAATTAAATTCTCTAAAAATTTTGTTTAAAAAGTTTACATGTTTATTACACATTTAACAAAGTTAATGCACTTCAAACCTAAATGAAACATGTCTTTCGAGACCGATTTTTGCGTATTTCATCAGTTATTGTAAAAATTACTGTAGTTACAGGTCTGGGACCTGTTTTATTCAATTTTTCAGTTCATTTTATATAAAAGTTAACCAAATTTTACACTTTAATTAACAGCCTACAAATTTTAGTATGGCTTCATTGTAACAGGAAAACTGAAATCTGGGCAAAATCTTTCGCCAGCTGTAAATCACTAACGAAGTGATTCCGGACCTTTATTTATATGAAAGTCTTTTTGATCTGTCACTTAAATGTCATTTGCAAGATTTTTCATCTCATCATTTTTGCTTCATTTTTTGCTTTTCTGTACTAGGCAAGTTCTGCTTCTTTTGTGAGAATTTTTTTTTGTGTTTATCAAGTGCTTATCATTTTTTCTTTCTCAAGTTTTTTACTTTGCTTCTTTTTCTCCTATCATACCATCTTTAAATTAATTTTCTATCCCTAACAGCTTCTTTAATTATGTATTTAGAAAGGTTTATCCTAAATCTTTTGAATTTTGTCAGTTAAGCACTTGACACTTAAGTTTCATATCTTTTTTAGCATTGCTGTTATATTTCTCATTGTCGTAAGTCACTTTTATCTTTGTCATTTTTGTTTCTATGGTCTATCAGTTGTGAATATTATATAGATTTAAGTTGTATAAAATTAACTATGTACATATAAAATTTATGTATTACATATATTTTATATGTTATGGTGGTCAAAATGACAGAAATTATAAGTGAATTAATATAATATATATTATTCAATAAATATTATATTAATTCATAACTAATGAATTTTTAACAATATATAATTAGGCTCCAGATATATTACTTTTAAGTAATGATCACATATATATATAAAGACAAGCAGTATGTATGGATTAATTGAAAATCTTATGATTAATTTTTTTGTTTACACTATATAAGTTTAGTTGTGGTTTTATGGCACGTACTTTAATATTGACACACTTTAATATTGATAATTTCATTTGACAAAAAAAAAATTTGTTAACTTTGGAGTTTATCTTTCTGTTTCTTGTAAACTAAATTTTGATAATTACAGGAAAAATTAAAATTTTAGTGAAATTTGCAGAAAATTAGAAATATTTTGTTTTCTGCTAAATCCAGATATTACTTTCTATTTTTATCATAAATGTAGTCTTAATGAATCTTACTTAATTAATGTTTTTTTTGTTTGTTTTTTTTTTCTTTCAGAAAACTGGAAGTTTTGTTGAAGAGGCATGTTGAATGGGTTGTGTAATAATATTAATATTGCTTTGGTAGTTTCTTTTCTTCCAGAACATATGAGTACAACATTAACTTATTGTAAATAATACATGACTGAAAAATGAAAAAAATGACTGAAAAAATTAACCTTTGCTGTACAGTCATAGGTCCAGAACTAAATACTTTTTATTAAGTGAACAAATCAGCTACGTTGTGAAAACTTTAAAGTGTAGTGATTATACAAATTTATTATCATTATTATTATTATTACTATTATAGTGTTGTACAGATATTATATATTATTTTATTCTTCTATTGAGATATAAATATTTATATTTATAATATTGTAATGAAATAATAAGTGTTAAATACTAGTGCTGTGTTGATAAAGATATATGTTTTATATACAAAAAAATAAAAAGATATCATTGCACCTGTGCATGTACCATAGGATTAAAAAAAATATATATATATATATAAATATACATATAATTTATTTTATCTGCATTTAATTTAATTTTAAAGAATTAAAAGTATTCAAGTAATTATTGTATTAATATTTTTAGCAGTAGTGCTCTATGAACTATATTTTTTAATTGATTCTTTTTTTTTTTTAGTACTGGTAGTTGATGCAAAGTACAATGTTAACAATTGGAAGTACTGTGGATCATGGTTGTTGACAGCTTTCTGATAACCACAAAACTTAAATGTTTATAGAGATATGGGAATGTTGAGTAAAAAAGCAACAAATTATGTTATAAAAAAGTGTTTTGTTAGTGTATTGAAAGTATGGTAATTCTAGAACACAAATAATTTTTTGGCAGTACGAGTGATGATACAGTTCTCATCTATACTAAATCATACATACCTTCATTTATACATAGACAGTGAAGAATTGTGTTTTTAAGAGGAAGAGGAAGGAATTTTTAAAGTTCCAAGCAGTTGGAATAAAGATTTTTGATTACATGATGAGGATGAATGAACAATATCAAGTTTAAGCCTGCAATCTAACTCAGGATCTATATATCTGTACCAGCTTTACTCCAGTGGCCAAATATGTGTATTTAATTATATCTTAAATATATTTTGTGATAGTTTGAAACTCTTCACGTCTGTAATGAATTCCTTTAGTAAAGATAATATTCACAAAGAACAAGTGTCCTTTTTATAGGTATATGGTGTATTACTAAAGGTAAAGCATGTGTTTAGAAAAACATCCCTCTTCAGTCTAGATCCTCTAAATATTCGATACATAACTCATTTAAATTTCAGTATACTTTAAAGAAATTAAATGCGTTATAAATATTGAAAACAAAAATTTATTTTCAATCCATTTTTCTCATACATTTTCTTTGATCATGTAAACTAGAATGTTTTATTTAGAATATAAAAGTCACTCATCAGAGGAAATAATTTTATATGTTTTTTGAGTATATCATAGAAATTTCAGTCTTCTAGTGAAAGGAGTTCAGGAACATCATTGTTTAAGAATAATTTTAATTTTTAACTGAAACTTAGAAAAAAATTGAAATTGTTCTTTATTTTAAGGAAATTAAAAAAAAATGCTGGAAGAAATCTTATAATGCAAAAGTCTCTCTGGTCATCGACCATAAGAAACAAAGAATAAATTTCTGGTGCTTTAGTTTGGAAATACATTTACCAACTACAGTCAAGTTTTGCATTCATTTGTAGCCTATGAATCTTTTTCCAAGTTAAATTTGTTGTAAACTGAAATTATCTTTGTGTAATCATATTAATAATAGATAATATGCATTATTATACCTTAGTTAACAAATTTTAATTCTAAATATATAAATGTAAATATCACCAAACTTAATTAAGGCTATGATGTGGTACACAATGTCCCGACTTAAGGAGATAAGTAATTAGGTTTAATTAACTATAATTTTTTAATTGTAATATTAAATGTTGTTCGACTATTTAAAATAATTATTCCAACTTGATTCACATAAATGCAGAAATTAAAAAGTAAATAAGATGACACTTACCTTATTTTTTCATAAACTTTACAATAGCACTTTCATGGCAACTCACATCTTCAGCTGTAATTTTCATTTCTTAAAATGTTTATATCAGACTACATATTAAAGATAGTTAAGATATATATATATATATATATATATATAAACATTTTTTGATAATATATGAAATTTCTTTTTTTATCAAATTAAAATTAAATTAAATTAAATCCTTTATGTGTTATATAAAAGATAATGTTTAATTTTAATTCTTAACTTTGAATCATTGATTTTTATAATTCATATCTAAAAAATCAAACAATGAAATTTTAACAAAAGTTTTATTCTTTTATAAAAAAATATATTTTTTTATTTTGTAATATTTATGTATAATATGTAATTTGATTTGAACAACTTGAAAAAAAAAAAAGGTAATGCGAGTGATGATATGAGAAATTTGTGAAAATGTTTTTGCATATATGATGGAATAAGGTAAGTGTCATCCTACTTTATTTACTGTTCTGTACTTACTTTCAAATATATATATAGGAATCAAATATATATATATATATATATGTGTAATGAACATAAATTAGTAATATTCATTGTTCCAGTTTAGGAACATTGCAATTAGGTACATATTACCATTGGAAAAGTACATTTAACAACAATATGGATTACTAAATATTGTATTACTCCCATTTTGTATTTGAGTTTTGTGTAAACTGTAAAATCAGTGATATGTTTTCTTTTGTATTAATAAATTTTATCGTGTTGAAACATTTTAACCACTCAATGAATTTTTTTTTATTGGATGTAGGAGTATGAATATTCATTTAAAATCCTATGAACATTACATTAAGAGTTTTTTAATTAAATTACATTGCATTAATTATAGGATAATATAAAGTATCATATTATCGCCTAATTTAAAGATGCAGTAATGTTCCCTTTAGACCATTAAGAACAGATTAAGGTTTTGCTTATTTTTATAATGATAAATCGATGATTTTACATTAATAATCTTGTTTTAATTTTATTTGTACACCAAATAATATAGAATTTGAAACAAAAGTTTTAAAGTGCCAAAATAAATTAGTGTAATATTGTACACTGTATTATTGTATTTGATGTATTTAATTTATTTATATATTAAAATTATTTTCATGTATGAATTCTGTATTGTATGAAATTATTTTTGTCTTGTGCAAATTATGATAAAAGGTAACAAATCACAAGGATTAATATTAAATGTAATAAGAATATACATACACTTTTAAAGTTATTATACAACTTAGTACATAAGATATCCATATTTGTTTTGGATTTACATGAAAATAAAAGGTAGATTACATAACATCATAGCATAGAACTATTTTAAATATTCCAAGAAAATAGTTTATATGAATTAATTATTTTAATATTTATTTTTTTAAATTGTGTTACCTCTTCTACTGTTTCAATAATTCTTGAACTCTTGAGAAGTAATATTGCAAATTATATGTAAAAATAGTGCTTATAATGCATTTTCTTTAATTTGTGCTTTTATCATTATCTGTTGTTTTGACTTGAAATTACATTTCATTATGGCTAAATGTATTTCTTAATCTTTTGCTGACTGTTTGTTGTTTTTTGTTTTGAGGATTATCTCAGATTAGTAATGTTTTACATAAGCTTCAGCACTCTTAAAATATCATTACTTATGTTTTTAATATTCAACAGTTCATCTTCAGAAATACATTTTATTTACTGTAAAAATTTATTTTCATTTCAAATGAATTTGATTATATTTATATTAGCTTGATGTTGAAAGCTTAATATATAGATATTACCTCTCCATCTTTTGAATTATTATTATTCTGTGTATCAGTGATACTTTATTTTTATTTTTTTTATAATGATTGTCAAACTGGTTTACTTGAAAAATCATTTTGTTTGGAACAGACTACAGGGCATTTTGTATTTTAATTTTATTCTTAATAATCAGCCATAATGTGTTGGTAGAAAGTAAAAGATTATTTTTCAGTAACTAATAATATAATAATTTATATTATTAGTTTTTTAAGGATGTTAGTCAGGATAGGATTTCTGGTATGAATCAGAAATTGTATATTACTAATCACATCGTAATGAACGGTTGTAAACAATGGTAGTTCTGTGATAAAAGAAAAAAGATGCATTGATAAAAATATATTGTGGAATTAAAATTTGTTAGATAATTTGGTTATTACATGAATTTTTACAATTAATTTTAAGGATAGAAAAATAAATGTAAAAAAAAAAAATCAGTTAATAGAAAGGTAGCAACTTTTATTTAAACTGTTTAACTCTAATTGATTTAATATGATTTCCTTCTTAGTAGTTAAACATTACCCAGATTTTATAGTTATAATTCTTAACATAAAAAATTTCACTTAAACCAAATTACTTTTCTAATTTTTAGAATTCATTGGTTTATTAAATGAGTCTATGTTTATTTTATTCTGCGATTTAGATAAATTGTATTCATATTTAACTTTTAAATATTGAAGGTGTTTGTAAAGAGATAAATCTCTGGATAAGTTAAGATTTATCTGGTGTATGTATATTTTATTGAAGTAATAACTATTACTTAAGTCATAAAATTTTTTATAAGCAACATCAGATTATGCAGCTACATACATATACATACATTTTTATCTATAGCATAATATTATTTATAACAGTGTTGTACTTTTACATTTGCACTACCTTTGAATTTACTTGTCAAATTTAATATGGAAAAAAATTTTTCAGACCTCTAGGATTTGGAAACATCTTTGCTTTCATTACAGATTAAAGCATGTTCCTGAAGTGGTTTTTTCTTCATCTACCTTCCAAAATAAAAGTGTTTAGGTTCCAGGTTATCATTGTTAAGAGTAGATAGCATTACTACTGACTACCATTTATGCAAGAACCTGTTGTTATCAAAGAAATGATATAATTTTAATTATAGGACATGCCTTGAGTTGTGCATTATTTGGTATAATCTGGATTGTACATGCAATTTCCTATTTCTCTGGTCTTATATTTTTAAATAGCTTTCCAAATTCTTTGAAATGATTTGAATTTCAGTTGCTCTTCTTTGATGTATAACACATAAATAAATCAAGCAATACTGTTCCTTTCATTCCCAAAGACATTTATTGAAACTGCCTGCTGAGCACTGAGCTTTTAGTATCTTAAGACTCAGGGAAATAGAATATTGTCACTGTGCTGACTGATTCTTGGTTTATAGGTCATATGGAAGCCTCTAGATTTTATAACCAGTTCAGATGTTGTTAGAAAAAAGATGTTCAAGTGAGTATTTAAACAATTTCAAAGTCATGTGTGCAATATAGAAAACTATCTATATCCAAGGTTGGTTACAATCATTCATTATATTTATCAGTACCATTGTGAAATTTGCATCATTTTGAGATCAGTAAACTCTTAAGCAGAATTCAGTGATTGTTTGGGTTCAGATTCATGGTTTTTATAGACCCATAAAATTAAAGAATTATGTCATTCTTCTAGGGAAAATTAGGAATTGTAGGTGAGAGCCATAAATTATCATTTTAGTTGTTCATTAAAAATAAGACATTAAGGAATATCCTTGTATTAAATTTTATTGTATTGTTTATACTATAATATTTAAAATTTTTATTTATTAACAGTAAAGTTATGATAATCAGACTAAGTAGTTTATCAGATAACTAAAAAGAAAAAACAAATAGGAAAGACAAACAGCATAAATAAAAAAATAAAAAATGTGTAAAAACTAATGCAGTTAAACTGTGAAAGAAAAAGGAAGAATGTAGTTGATAGTTTTCTTGTTTATTTTCCATTGTGAAGAAAGAAAAAATAAAATTTTGGGATTGACTAATTATCCATATGTAAAAAATTTGAATATTAGACTCGCTGATAATATTCTGCATTCAGGCTAAAAACTAGAGATGAATCTGAAGAAATAATTAGTGGTATGGATTCATTCCTTGAGGAGAAATTCAGTTGAAAGTAAAAAAGAGTAAGAACATAATTTTGCATAGGTAAAGATTACGTAGGTGAATCATACATTAAGACACCCAGAGTTAATGAAGTCATTTCTAGGAAGTATAGATGATAAAAATCAATAAAACAAGACCAAGATCAGAATATACAAAACATAATTGAAGATGTTGGATGAAACTAATCAGACAATGATGAAACTAAGAGATTAGCTCAGAATAAAAGAAATACAGAATAATCAAATTAAATTACTGATAGCAAAATAAATAAATAAATAGAAATCAACAAGAGTTGATCAAATAATAATGCAACTAACAACATATTCTTTAAAAAAATTTAAACAATCTGTGGTTGCTTTTCTAACAGAAAAACAGAGCTGTTGTTTGTATAATTGAAATATTTAAAAAGATTAAGAATGTGATGTCCATGGCTTCTTCAGCTTCTTAATTCTATGTAATGGTCTGGGATAAATGTCAGTTTTATTCATTCATCTTTCTTTTTTTGTTGTTCATCTTCATTTGTTGTGGTTTTACTTGTGATCTTTTTGAATAACTTCTCCCATGCATGGAGTCTAAGAGGACAATCCTTTCTTATGTATCCTATTTTCTTTTGGTAAAAAGTTCCTTCTCAAACATTCCTAAATCATTTCACTTACTATGTGTTTTCTTATAACTTTCATCAAACATCTTTCCTTTTTTTATTCTCCTTAACATCTCTTTTTTCTACTTCATTCTCTACATTTTTCTCCTTAGCCAAATTTCAAAGTTTTGAGATATCTCAAGTTTTACAACCCTATTACATTAAACACTAAATAGAGCATTTGTGAACCTGTTCGTCTAGTCCAACATTATTTATCTTGCTGTAAATTCCTTAACCATCCTAACTGCTTTTTTCAATTATGATTCCTAATTATTTTCATTATACAATGGAAGAAAAAATTCCTTTTGCGTACTTGATTTGTTTACAGTTCTTAAAAATAAAATAACATTTATTTTTATCTAATTCTTTTATTTTCTATATATATGATGAATAATGGTAGTAGCATGCTTTATCCTTGTGCTTCCTTGATTGACATTTATTCTTTTTAATTTCTTCTCTGCTTGTGTTACTTTTTGATTTCTGTGACCTTTATAACCTTAGGGGTTTTTCAGTCAGTTTCTATGTCTTCATCTTCAAATATTTTAATTTATGGACTTATGTACATGCTGTGAGTGAAAGTTCACTCAGTATGACTCATTCATTTTATAATGAAAGATATCACCTTAGAAGTTTCTCATATTCTATATTTTGGTTTTAATATGATAAGTTAAAATGTTTATTTGCGTAAAGATTCTTTATGAAAAATCATACTTGCTAAATTTAATAAATATCTAATCTTTGGTAGTACATGAACAAATAGTTAATCTATTTATTTACACAAATTGTTGATAACTTGATGTATTTTTAACAAACTAATTCTTGAAAGAAGTGAGCGTATATTATAAAATAATTTAAGTCTTCCATATTAATTTAGTCTTTCTGTGGTTTCACTTGTGACATTTAATTTTTTATTTCCTCCTCTTTTCTTTTTACTATTTCACTTCTGTGCAAGTCCTTTTATTTAACTACTTAAATTATAGAATTACATAAACCCATAATTTGTGTTTAATATTTTATTGTAAAGAGTAGCCAATGTCAGTTGTACTCTAGATGTATGTTTCCTTTTTTTTATTTCATAGTGGCTTTAGTACCAAGTTTAGGATGAGTCAGAAGATTAACTTAAACCAAATCTTAAACTTTACACAATTTTTACTTCTGAGAGAGGGAAAATGCTTCAAATGAGTAAAAAGATTTTAGGAATTCTAATTCGTAATTCACACATTCTAATACAATACGGTAATCTTTTCAAGAATTTTGGCCCTAAAAAGATGGTTGCAATCAAATATTGTTATAAAAACTTCTATTTTGGTGTCATGATTATAATTGTTTAAATCTCCTTTTTAATTGTTGGTATTTAAAAGATTATTTACAGGTTTTTTTTTTTTATTGTAGCCTAAGAAATTTCAAGATTTTGTTTAGATGATGATCTCCAAAACATTATTGGGAATTAAATATGAGAAATAATTTTGCAATGTGTTGTTCTCGTCAATTTTAATATTTTATACCAGTATTAATATGTTTCCTCCCAGAAGGTTCCAAAACCAAAATGTCTTTTATTCCCACTGGATGTAGCTTGTGTTAAATAAAAATGTAGGGGTGAAAAATAACAATTGAAGTCATATTTAATAAAATTATTTTTATAGATCATTGAATTTTAATAGTGCTGGGTGCAGTTGTCCTTTTAAAAAGGAGTTCCTTGCGTTCCAGGTTTACTATATACTATAATGACCACTGATCACTGCAATAATGATCCCAGAGGTCAGTGCCAATAAAAATAATTGTTATTTCTTCACAGCCATTTAACATATATTTCTACCTAATTTTTAGTATATATTTGTTTGGTTGTATATCCACATTAAGGTAATGAATGTATTAAGGTATTATTTTTAAATTGTAAAGTAGATAACTCTGGTTTAAAATTGCATTGCTTAATAAATAATTTATACCAATATAATATCTGCTAATGTTTTTTTTGTTGCAATTATTTACATAAATATGTTTGGTGTAACGTGTATGCACTGTTTTAAAAGTTTCCGTAAATACATTTTAATTAACTTAATTTCAAAATGTTTCCAATTATTGTAAGCATTTTAAATTGGTATTGTATGCTATTTTTAGCATTTCTTGATCCCCTGCCCTTCTGATGATAAGACAGTTTCACAACTCGCTACTGAATAATAGACTGAGTAAATCCTCACTGTCTTATTGTTTTCTCTCATTTAATTAAATTTTATATTAATGAAGTGGGTATATATATAGTTATATATTAATAATGATGTAAAATTTTCAGTTGAATGGATATTGATCACTTAATGGATTGCAAGCAAAATTATGTTTAATTTAAAAATTATTTTTTAATTCTTAGAGACTGTTATTAATTATAGTTAAAAATTGGAATGATACTGAAAGTTATAATAAAAATGACGGTATTGCCTCTCTCAGCATTAAAAACTCATTAATAATTACAGTACCCCATTGATATAGACTTGATAGAAACACTTCTAAGAGATCTATAGCAGGAATTAACTGTGTTTTTTCTTAATCTATCTGTATTTTTCAAGTTTGAAAGAATAATTTTTGACTTATGAAGTAAGACAAAAAAATTAATGAAGATTGCAGCAAAGTAAATTAAAATTAAACGGTAATGAATGAAATTTCCTAAGTTTAATTGAAAATAGAAATAAAAATAAAAAAATAAATAAAGTTTATGGTAGTATATAGGTATCATTTAATTCTATGGCAACTAGTACATTAATTTTTTTTATAATAGCATAATATTCTTGGTAGCAGTGTTCATTGTTATAGACTATTTACAGATTTAAACGTTTTTATCGATTTTAAACAAGGACAGGGATTCCCACAATCATACCATTCTAATTTTAATGTTATGCTAAAAGTTAAAGTATATATTTTAATTTATTAAAGGTTTTGGCTACTAAAAGTAACCAAATACATGCACGATAACCACTTACTATAAAGAATCTTATTTCAAGAAAATTGAATTAAAAAACTAATATTTATAATTTTATACTGTTAATTATATATTTGTTAGGTCTCTACATTTATTTATTGTGGCTAGATTATTTTACATGAATATTCCAGTCAAATTAGTTATGTCATTCTTTTAACAGTGGTAAAACACAATTATGTGCATACGATTATAGCTAAACTCTCTTTGTAGTAAGTTGTTCAATCCCTTCAGAGTTTTACTCTGAAGGGATAGAACCCTTACTAATGTGAAATAACTATTGTGATCAAAATCCGAACTTATAAATGGTATAAAACTATGATGCCTACCCCTTTCATTGTGAAATTTTGCTAATCATTTGGAGCTATACCAGTTTCACTCTTGGGTGTTAAACCCAAAAAAATGGTTATACATCTGTTTTACATGTAAAAGTACTATCATTACATGTAAACAAGCTTCATATTTAAAAAATGTTTAACAAGAAATGAAAATTTACTTACTGAAGTTTAGCAATATTTTCATGTGACAGTATTTTAATTCATTTTTGTTTTTTTTAATTTTTTTGAATTACTTCAATCTGTAATGGACACAGTTTTAAGATAACAAAACTTTTAACATTTTTTCCCCTTTGATTAGGTAAAAGAGATCTGATCTTTTGATTGTATATATATATAATTTTTTTTTTTATTGTGTATGTATAAATTAGGTATATTTGTCATTAAAAAAAAATATTTTATTGTACTTCATAGTAGTATTTTTAACTTTTTTTTTTATCAGCCCGGAGAATAGGTATGTTTTTTCTTGATTTTATGGCCTAATTAAAAAAATATATTTATGAATAACATTATTCTTTTAAATTATGTTTATTTTAATACACTAATGAACTACCAATTAATTCATTAACATAAATTTCATGACAGTTTATTTTATTTACATACTGTATAAAATATGTAAATATTTCTGTAAATATATTATTAGTTAGTTTTATATATATATTAATTTAGTTAAGTTAAAAAATAAAAGTATATTTCTAAACCTTTGCAAATATTAGAAATAGGAATGAATCCTATAAATTGTCTTCACTTTTTTAAAAAGTATTTAAAATTTCTGTTTTATCTTAATAAATAATTTTTATGAGTATAAAAACTTTTTCAAAAAGTATATATTTTTGTTTCATTTAGCATCTTCAATAATTTAATTAATCTGTTAACCTTTTTTCTCATTTTTTTTTTTAATTAGAAAAATTATTTACAATTATTGATTTTATTTAATAAATAAATATTAAAATAAATAAATTATCATAATATTTTAATTATAAAATAATAGGTAGCTGCACTTTTTATTAGGAGAATATTTTTTATCAATTTTTCTGTTTATGAAATTAAAAAAATTTCTAAAATTCTTATTAAGTAATAAATCAATTCTGCTGTGGTGATTGTATTTGGAAGTTTTTATTTACAGTACTAATATGTCAGTGCTAATATAATAATAGCATATACTATTTTTGTGTATAGTTATATGTATACATACTTGCATCTGGTAGAGGCATATTGTAAGACTTCAATTACCTATAAAATTTTGGGACAGCTTCCCAATATTTTGAGTCATCATATTAGGTAACAGGATAGGAAATTCTGTGTTATAAAAAAATTGTTATTTGTATAATATAAACTTTATATTATAATAATAAGTAATTAGTATTTCTTAAAAAAAAAAAAAACTTTTATAACAGATTACTGCCATTAATATATTTCCATATTGGTTTTGTATCCAGGTATTTATTTGTTTGGCAGCATAAATTAGATACCTTGAACGATATCTTATAATGGACTCTTGATTCATTTAATCAGCTATAAATTTCTTTTTTACCTTCATGTGTATTCACTTATTGATAAAAATTTGTTTTAATTGATGAAAAGATGAAATTTTGAAGGGAAAAATTTATTTTTAAAATATACCTATCCACCTCATTTTTTTTACTTGTCCTCTTCATTGTGATTATGTTCATTTGCCCATTAAATAATACATTTAATATTTATTCTCTTGTTCAACAAGCTGGTAAGCCAGGATATTAACTAATTTTTCTAGGCTAACTTTTAATATAGTTATATAAATCATAAAAATTATCAAGTACACTTAAACAAAAACTATAGAGGGGTTTTTTAAAGGTTGAAGCAAGCAGTTTCTGTTAAGACTTCCATTTACTGTTACCAGCATAGGTAGGATGAATTAACTGTTCATACGTAAACAATTATTACTGTTTACTGATTTATATACACACACAAAAATTAATTTTAATTGTAAAGTTTTTACAGTGTAATTAAAAGAAGCTGATTGAATGATGGATAATCGAAGTTCAACTATATCATCATTTATTAGATGAAGTTATTCATACTGTATTTTAAAACTATTGTACAACAAATTTCACGGATAATATTTTTTACTTAAAATCCTAAATGATTAAACAAATATTAATGGATTAGATTTAGATATAATTTATTGATTTATTTATGATGAATTTTAATTATGTAAAGCAATATACTTAATGATCAGTTAATTGTTCTTTTTTATTTTTATTATTTTTTTACAGTATTTATAAAGAAATTTCATAACATGGTATTATTTAATTATATTTAGTTTTATGTAATGATTTGTTCATTTGTCGGTTAATTTTTTTAATTTTGTCAGGTTAAATGTTAATAAAATGTATGGAATCATGTACAGTAACATAATATATATTTATGTATTGTGCCTTCAGACAATAAATGTAAACTTTTGAGATTTTAAAATAAAATCATTTAATTAACTAAAGAATCTCATATTTGTTACACATTAATTAAACAAATAATATTTAATGCTGCACAAAACTCAAGTTTCTATCCACACATTACTGTATGTAGAAGATAATGTTTAAAAAAATATATTCTATTACTTAGTCATTATTTTTAAATTTTCTTGGTTCATTATTTATTTTATATTTGCATAGTTTGAATAAAAAGCTAATTAATACATGGATATCAAAACAAGTTAAATTTCCATTTTGTTTTTCTGTGTTGTTGTGATTGACATATTTTTAATTTGTTATATAGAATACATATTTAATATATTTCATTAATTCACTGTATTCATTTTTTAAATATGTAGTAATTTCTAATACTCATTTTGTTGTAATGCACAGACATTAATTCATACTTTTACTTGTGTACATTTCAAAGTAATTTTATTGAACGACTAGCCTGCAGTGTGTTATTTTATACATTTAACTTTATTTTATAAATTGTCTAAACTTTTAATGAAATTTTGCTATTTTATAAAAGCAGGATCTTCTAACCCAATGTATAAGGTTCACCGGTAATACAGGCTTTTAAATCATTAAATATAAATATATCTTTATTGATATTTAAACAGCGGACATACAAACATCACAGAAAACAGCTGTAATACCTAATAACAGTTGATTTAATTTTTTTAATTGTCCATCCAACTGATGAATTTGGATTAGTATTGCTTGCGTACTTGTTGAACAACATGAAATGCTTTAAAAATAATAATAAACAAATGACTCATTTTCAAGTTAGTGAAATTTATTCTTCTAAAAGACCTTTTGGAGCTAATTATTAACATTTTCAGTGTTAGTGGCGCCCATCATAAAAAGATGTAAATGAAAAAATTCTTATAAAATGTTAGGATTATTTTATGATTTTATATATTTAACCCTGCAGTACACGCATATGTGGTGTTTAAACTGCATATTAATTAAAATAGTTTTTAGGTTTTATACATTTGTCTTTTGGGCCTATGTATTCGTTAGTTATGTGATCAGCCATCATAATGTGCTACAATACAAGTTGTGAGGAATGTAATTGTCAAGAGGTAAGTGAAGTAAGTGTACATGGTGATCTACATGCTCCTGACCAGGGCGAAAAACGTTTTTGCGTTATCATCGCCCGGATCTGACCAGTGGTGTTTACACAACTCCGCGGGCAGTCGTGCAAGTAAAATTCCATCTTCTTTTTACCTATTGCCTTCATTCTCTTTTCTTATTTCCTTATATTAGTTTGGTAATTCCTGTCTCTCTCTCTTTAAAATTTTGTTTTTAAGAGTTTCATTTTTTCAAATACTATTCTGTATTCCTTCATTACAGCTGTGAATTTTACTCATTTAAGAGTTTATTCTGTTGATTTATTATTTTTTATTCCTCTCTGATGTTTTTTCATTCTAATCCTTTTTTCAAGGCTGTTAATTACTTCCATTCTTTTTTTAGGAATTGAGTTTGTTGTTATTGCACCGATTATGATATCAATTGCATTCTGTATGAGAGATGAAGAAAAGCAGGAAGTTTATGATGACACAAACGATTTCAACTTTGTTACTGAGAAAGTGATTGAAGAACATAATAATAATAGCAACTCTGAGCATTGACTGGTAGAAGAGGATGATAATCAACTGATCAGCAAAATTTCCAAGTCAAGTGCTTGGCTCAGGGATCATGTCAAAGTCAACTTCTTGGCTAAGAGGTCAAGTTTCCGACTCAGAGGGCATGTCAAGATCAAATATGTAGCTCAGAGATCATATGAGCAGCACAGCGGTCATTTTGTGGTCAAATTCCTGGCTCAGTAGTCATGTCAAGGTCAAGTACCCGTTTCAGAGGTTATGTCAAGGACAAGTACAGATTTCAAGTCGTACAATTTTGCCAGCTCATTTCTGGTAAACATGAGATATTACACCTTACCGGCTTGTTCTCATAAACATCAATCATTTCCTCTTTATTTATTTGATTTCTTTTTCTTTTCATGTTTTTTTTTTTCATTTACGGTTTTATTATAACAAAATATTTCAAGCGAAATGGAACTCTTTATTTAAGTCAATTTATAAAGAAAATGTGCACATTTTACGATATAGGTTATTAATAATTTATGGAAGAAATTTCTTTCGTATTACATCTCAATATTAAGGTACTTATCATACCGAAATACAAGCTTTTGTATTCCATCGTCATAAAAGTTCGCCGCCTGATTTAACAGCCACTGCAACACGGCCGTGAGTACAATTTTCGGTACTTTAACCGTTCACTAACAATTTCGTAAAGAACACTTCTTGAAACTTGGGGAAACTCCAATGATAATGAAGAAATCATGAAGCGCCTGTTTTCTTTTATTTTTACATCAAATCGTCAATAATCACTGAAGGTCGCCCACTACGTTCCTCATCATGAACCTTTGTTCGGCCATCCTTGAAAGCTCTAACCCACTTCCGTATCATTTCATCACTCATAATGATTTGTCCGTAGACTTCACAAATCTGACGGTGAATTTCAACCGGTTTTTCGCCTTTAGCACACAGAATACTAATAGCAGCACGTATTTCACAGTCGGCGGGATTCTCAATTGGCAGAGGCATTTTAAATTCGCAAAAGTAAACGTAAACACGATCGATTTTGGCCTTAATGGCGTCTGTAGCTTGCCAACAAATGTAGCTACACAATGCGGTTGTGCAAGACATCGACCGCAGCGCTGCATCGACTTGATGTCAAAACGGTACTTACTTTAAAAACACGCCTCTTAGACGGCTTTATAAACAAAACAAGCAATCTGATTTCAATATAAGTTAGATCAAGATTTTCATAATTTTATTCTGTGTGCGGTGATACCAACAAAAATGTTATTACTATTTTGTATTTATTACTAATATTTTGAGGTATATTTCTGCCGTGATAAAAAGGCATCATTTTTTAAGTCTTCTGCAAAACGGTTTTGGTCGCTTGCCATTAAAGGTCTATCTCAACGATCCTGCTAAAACTTTTATGAAGGTAGTCCATTACATTAACGAATTACTCCTAATATTCCAAATATGTACTTTTAGTCGTTTATGAACCGTTATTCGTAAAATCATTTTACGTTCGGAACTTCAGGACATATAAATATGAGTCAAACCACTGTTTTGTGTTTTATCTTGTACCGATGAATATAAAATTTTCTGAATATTATCGTTAATCTAAATATTTAAATAGATTTTTATTTGATTGTTAATGTTTTGAGCGTCTGAGCTAGATCGAAAGAAATAGCAGTATTGTTAGCGAGAAACAAAATAGCCTGGGTCTTGGTCTATCCTTGCTTCTTCATGCAATATTTTAAGTCGGCATTCACTATTTAACGAGTGCTGCGATACTTTATTTGTTCTCTGCATACGAAAGTATTTTTACTACAATTTTTTAATTAATTATTATTTTGTAAGTTTAATGAATATAATAGTTTGGAACTATTTTGTAAATAATTCGACATACTTAAATCAATTAAAACCTTACATTAGAATTCTACAAAAGTTATAATTTCTACCCTCTATAATCATTACCATTAACATCAGCGTATTGCGCGTGCAGCGTACAATCTCCGCCATAAGATCTCAGTTCATACATACATATGCTCTCTCACACGCAGGCTGTTTAAAACAGTAAGCAATGTTTTCCTCACAGTGTAATTTCTGCAATGTTCATAGCATATACGTACATTGCACAGGGAAACAGGCATTGTTTTCGCGGTAACTTGTACACGATCTCGCGGCGTAGGAGTTGGGTTATAGTAGTGTTGATAAAACTACTAGATGCAGGCGACAGATGGTGGGGAAAACTGCCAATGTAAATGGTAATGAGTATAATGTAAATAATCTATGGTCGTACGCAAATTTAAATTATGATTTTAACTACTTTTGTCTTAGAACATAATTTATATAAATTTTTATAATTTTTTAAAAGTTCATTTAATTGTTTATTGTGTTATCGTAACTCTTAATATCGATTTACGGATACAAAAAAAAAAAAAAAAGATAAAAGACGATGTGAAATTAAATCTTTCATCTAACAATGTTTAGATTAATAATAATGATGTCTCAATAATCTTGTTGTGACAGATTTTTATTAATAAATTCATATAAATTTATACGCATGAAATATACAAACAGCTTGCTAACAGTTATTACTGTACAAATGAAGTTCAGTCACCCGGAAAAGATACATTTTGTATAAGTAATAGCTCCTTCTATGAATCAGGAGACTTGCCGATGGTGAGGGGGCTTGCGTACTCACTGATACAGAGTAGCTGGTGGACCGAAGAAGGTACAACCATGTCGTAGAGGAATCTGTTGAGAGTCAGACTAAGGAATGATCCCTGAAAGAGGGCAGCAGCGCTTTCAGTAGTTGTTAAGGGTGTAGGTCAGGAGGACTTAAACATTCTATAAAAGGTTGGTAGGTTAGAAAATTTAAAGAGGGAAATGCATAGATTAAATGTAGATGTAATAAGAATTAGTGAGCTTCAATGGGAAGAGGAAAACAACTTTTGGTCAGGTGATTTTGAAATAATTAACTCAGCAGTAAACTAAGGCCAGACAGTTGTAGATTTCATTATGAAAAAGATTGGGATGAGGATAGAGCATTTCAAACAGCTTAGCGATAGTCATTGTAATAAAGGTAAAATCAAAACCTAAGTCAACAACAATTGTTAACGTCTACAAGCCTATAAGTGCCCATGATGATGATGTAAGGTGGTGTGTAGAGTTGGTTATTGATTTGTCTCTGAGTCAAATCATTTGTTTTAACTCTTTGAATCCAAATCGCATTTTCTACTGCTTTGAATCATTCGAATCACTAGTTCTCACAGGAGCTGCAACTTTAAATCATCTGTGGCAAAAGTTATGATTCGAACGAACTAACTGAACACACCTATTCTTACTCTCTCGACTGCTAATGCTTCAAATCAAGTCTTGTGGATCTCTAATCTTTCATATAACATGAATCAGTTTCAACGATATGTTACTGATTTGTTTATTGTAATGTTTACAGTCAATCAGTAGTAACGTCACCGTAAAGGCTGCCTGTCTGGTGATGTAACTGTAAAGTATAAAATGAAGAAATTGTTGATGATTTGCTTGCCAATGCATTATCGTAAATAAACCAATGAACCTAATCAGATCAAATTTAGTTATTCCAGAATAAATGAAATTAGTAAAACCTACTGCTTTATTATTCACTTGTTGACATATAATTAAATAGTTCATTAGTCAACAACTGTATATCGCTTACTTTTACAGCGATTGTTAAAAATGAAATCATTGCAGTATTTTTCAACATTACGTGAATTAAATTTTATGATATATTTTATTATTAGCTGGATGGATAAAAATATTATGATATTTTTACTTCTTTGTATAAATTAAAGGTATTGTGAAAAATTTTGGTTTCCAGATTTCAACGGAAATTATTCATTTTGACCAACCCTGAATACATTCTGACTATTTTCGGCATGTACATATATAAACCTCCCATAACGCAAAAACAATTAGCCGTAGAATTTTGAAATTTGGATTTCTGTAGTAACATCTAGTTGTGCACCTCCTGTTTTCATTGCAGTCGACTGAATCAAAAGTGTTGCCAAAAAAGCCCAGATTGAGAGCTTTTCAGCAATATGTCATAAGTGATCTTATTTTCATTGGTTTCAGAGTTATAGCCAAATTAAATTTTAATGAAATATTTGGTTCTTACAAGGGGATGGTACATCGATCTGAATCCGACTTCATATATGTATATAATTTTAACTTTTTTTTTAAACTTAAATATATTGATTTATTAATAATAATATTAACTAGTGATTGTAAAAAGAAATTTACAATAAATAATAATTCAGTAATAAAGATAAAAAACATAAGTTATTAATGAAATAAAATTTTATGTACTTTTCATTTTGATTCAAAAATTTTTACAGAGGTTAATAATTATTAATAAAATAAATCAATATATTTAAACTGAAAAAAAAATTAAAACAAAATATACATATTTATAGTCGAATTTGAACTGATGAGTCCATGGTTACGGATCTGACACGTTCTCACTTACATAATTCACTACTTGAGCGATGCGAAACAAAATTAATATATAAACTAGTAAAATATGCTGATACGAATCAGTTTTATTTATGTGTACCAGTATTTTAAACAAAAGTACCCGTTAAAGTCTTTTGGCATTGCATTGCAGGGATTCATGAAAATATTTTTATATAAGTGTTATCTTTGTTCTTAATAATTACTGACTCTGAATATAGTAAAAGATTCATATGACTCAAATCATTGAGTCCAATCTCGATAGCTGACTGATTTGAATCATCATAATGATTTGTTTCTCCCAACCCTAGTGGTGTGTGTATACGAAGAAATTGATGAAGCAATTAAACAAGTAAAAAGGAGATGAAAATTTAATAATAGTTGGAGATTGGAATGCAAGCAACGGAAAAGGCACGGAAAGAAATATTGTGGGGGAATACAGACTGGGCAAAAGGAATGAAAGAGGCGACCGACTTATTGAGTTTTGCACGAAGTATAATTTAGTAATTGCCAACACC
>JAAAKQ030476089.1:0-43851 GCA_010016005.3 Zanna intricata | reverse complement strand
TTTTTTTCTTTTATTATATTTTTTTATCCTTTTTTTTTTTTCTACTTTTTTTTTTTACCTTTTTCCTTTATTTTTTTTTTTTTTTTGTTTTTTTTTTTTTTTTTTTTTTTTTTTTTTTTTTTTTTTTTAATTTCTAATTTCTTTCCTTTTTTCAGTTACTTGAACGGTTTCATGCAATTGTATATTTATTTCTACTGGGTGTTGATTTTTTAATCCGAAAATATTTTTACAAAATATGATGTATTCAAATGTTTTTTTTTTCTTTCTGTATTGTTTTTAAATCCTGTAAATTTTCGAATCCTTTTAAAACTTCTCATTGAAATTTAATCGTAACTGTTTATTTTTTCTCTTTTAAGATCGTCTTTCTAAAGCCTGTACCTTTTACTTTCCGGGCTATATTTTTATTGCTTCTGCAACCCTTTATACTTATAAAACGAATAGCGATCGCCCAAAACTTTTGTTTATCGGGTTTTTTTTTACAAATATGACTTTTCAAGAACCCGTAAAATACAGAAACTCCAAAGAAAATTTAAAAATTTCCGAATCGTGTACTATGTATATGTGCGTACGTACGTTGTTGGTATTTTGATTAATATTTCTGAACTGGCTTGATATAAATTCTTCGAAAATGTCTCAAAAAGAAAAATTCTATACATAGTACAGTATGACATTAAATTTTAAATAGAATTAAAAAAGAAGAAGGGTAGTTTTTGCAATATGTAGTTTTTAATTTTAGGTAGTTTTTGCAATATGTAGAAATTGAGCTGTAGAATAATGAAATACTTCTTAAATTATTTAAAATTCCAAAGTTAAATGCAAATCGGATTTAGGGCCGTGGAGATATTAGAAACTATTTATAAACCCATTTTTCATCATTTCTCGAAAATCTTGTTAAACAATTTTTTGTCTTTATATGTATATAGAGGGTCTGATTTTCGACTCCATCGGAGAAGTGGACATCACGGTATTCTTACTTTTCGTTTTTTTTTTTTTTAATTATACTTTTTTTTTAATTTTTGAATAATTTTATGCAAAACTTTATTAAAGTAAAAGATTACTCATAAGTAAAATTTTAAGACTTACAAAACTAGTGGATTGAATACGACCCATACATAAAATATCAATCTTTTTTCACCTTTAATTTTCAAGATTGAAAATACAACTGAATGTAGTATTGATGTAGACGATATGGGAACTTTTTAGTAAAAAAGTATCCATGAGACGCGACCTAATAACTTTAAGAATTGTTTGAATTTTTGTAATTCCTGATGCTTTGTTTTTCAAGAAGTTAATATAAAATCTGTATCTTTAGTGGAGAAGTTTCCTTGATGATTATATGATTACACATGTTCAGACTACATACAGCAAGAGAAATGCAGTGGATACTCTTTTTATTGATCATATTTTTCTCTCCAATACGGATGTACCCAAAAACGCTTTTTACGACGAAAATTATTGTTAACATACATAAGATTCACTAATGCTAATGTTTCTTTATCAGAAGAAGAAGAAGACGACGAAGACAACATTCTTGTACACAGACACAAGTTACTATAAAATCAGTTTGGTGGGCTTCAAGTTATAGTAATTTTTACATCACCTATCGCTACTCGGTCACGTTGTTGTCAGATCACCCTCGTGTCATTTTAAGCGCCTTAGCTTAAAAGCTGAATAATAATAATAATATTTGTAATTTTTATTTAAATTTAAGTAAATTTTACTTAACGACTTAATTTTATTTATTATTTCCACATTAAATTCGTGTTGAAAGTAAGGTTACAGCGCCTGGAAATTTTTCTAATCTTTTATCGGCTTTTTTATTTTTTATTTATTTTTTTTTAATATCTTCCTAATAATTAGATCGTTATTTGATACTATATAAATTATTTTCTATATAACAGCTGCTCGTGCTTGGGCCGAGTTATGCCGATTCTAATGTATTCCGATCTAAAGCGGTTCCTCTCTGTTTTGGTTTATCATCAACTCTTTATTTAACTCTTTCTTTATTCTTCATCCCTTTCTTTTTCCGATTAAAGTTCATGGGAATTATTTCAGGTACGCTTTGTACCATAAAACTCAGTGAAAATGCGAAGCGACCCGGGTTTTTTTTTTTTTGTTTGTTTAAAATACTCATGTATAAGAGACTGCAAAAAAAAGAAAAGAAAAACTAATAACTGAGGTGGCAGGCAGGTAATGCCAGGCCTTGCACTTTTAAAATCTAAGAATTTATATGTGTATCTATTAATTTTTATCATGTGTAATTTCGTTGATTAAACCGCGGAAATAATTTTAACCTATAATAAGATCAAATTATTATCAATTGTTAATGAAATTGCATTCACATTCAACGTTCTTGTTTGTTTTAATCGTAATTTTCGAAACTTGTTTTTCTTTGTTGCACAGATTTTAAAGAATATCATATTTTCAGCTCGTAAAAATTTACAAGTTTTTGTTGGTAGTTTGTTTTTTAAATCTGTTTTCTGTGTAAATAATTTTGAGGTTTTTAAAGATCTGTTTTTTATTTAGTTGTTAGAATTTTTCTACTGTTTTACCCTTCGGTTCTCGAATGTTTAAGTGATGTTACATCTTATGTAATTTTAGTTATTCTAATCTCTTAGATTCATAAGATTCTTTTTACCCATATGCATGTAGGAAAGATTAAAAAAAACTAGAAGAATAAAAGAAAGATAAGCTGAAGAAATAAATCTTTGAAGAAGTACAGTAAGTGAGATAATAGTACATTAGTTTCTGGCTTCTCGGCTTTCTCGGGTTCGAATACCGGTCAGGCATGGCATTTTTACACATGCTACACATCATTCATCTCCATCCTCTGATGTAATACTTAACTGTGGTTCCGGAGGTTAAAAAATGGTATATACATATAGGTTTGCTTCTGTTTCTTCGATTTTATTTTATTACTTTTTTTCTGTAAGGTGTAAATAAAATAACGCGTGAGGATAATACAATGATATACATATAGAAGTGACCGTTCTTTTTATGTCGGGACTACCGAGTGATTGATTAAAAGTTGGTTTTTCTTTACCGTATAGATGAGAAGAAGAGCGCGTTATCTTTTGAAAGGCTAGCACCCGAGTTAGTAGAAGTATAAGATGATGATGATAATGATCTGGCGGCCAAGGACGATTTCAGGAGGAGTACAAGGCCAGGTTAGCCATTAACACTGCTAAAGACATTTAAAATAAATAATAATAAAGAAAAAAAATTCTAAAGCGTATAATAACCGAGATTTTACCGTATTTTTATTGCGTATATAAATTAGGTTTTTTTTTTTTAAATATTTTTATTGAACCTCAGCGAGCTAAGAAATTATTCTTTTTATGTTCACCGACATTTCCTGGTTATAATTTTTATTCGGTTTCTATCTGCATTTTAAAAATGCATCTTATTATAACTGTCTTGTTGTACGTAATAATTTCGTCTTGTGTTGTGTCGTATAAACAACAAATGTCTTGTTGTGAGCTTTCCGATTTTGTCTTTTTCCTGAGGTCGGTATCCGGTTTTATTATTGATGATTTCATTGTATTATTATGTCTTCTAAGTTAAAGTCGTATCTTAATTTTAGTGATGCTGTTTGTAATATGCAAACGGTAACTTTCGTGTAATTTATAAAGAAATTTTATCGGTTGAAAAATACATACAATGGATTACATTGATGAATACTAGATTTACATATATCAGGTCGGCCTGAGCCTGTACAAGACTAAATACACCTCATTCGCACTTCACGAACAAGGGAAGTGGTGTCTACAGCTCTCGATTACTAAAAGCTGAATGGGATATTTGGTGGAGACTCCGGAATATTCATAAGAAACTAATGAATTATACATTAAGCCGAATAATAAATAGTTTTAAAATGTCTGTATAATTTATATATACATAAAATTTTCTTAAAAATAAAGTTGGATTTCAATACCGAATTGTTGGAAGAACGGTTTACTTATACCTAAACCCGTACATTTTTTTCTGAAAAATAAAAAAAATAAATTCTTTGAACTTCTATTTTTTTCCCACATTAAAGTCACTGTTGTGTTATTTACAAACGATACGATAATTACAGGCAGAAAGTATTTTTTTCTGATTTCGAAATTTTAAGTTGAATTTTCCTTACGTGCCTTACAATTAAGACGAAATTTAGACCACAGACACGTAATCTGTGTTTATCTTTGTTGTAGAAAAGCTGTAATCTGTCTTTTGTCGGCTGTATTATCCCATAATTTCTTTCGTATCCGGAGTTAAAAACGGCTCTTCTAACCAAACTAACTAACCATTGTTTTACGTCTTTCTCTATTGATCTGTGCCGTCTCATCATTCACCAATTTCTGTATAATTATTGATTTATTTTTAATATTATTATTTACACCAAAAGAATTTAGGAAATGAGAAGAAATTTCTATACATAAATCTATTCGTATTACCTTTTTTATTAATGTTGTATATCTTAGATTCTAATATTAAAACATAATTGCGGATAGAAATTTTACGTTTCATATTTTTTCCCGTTTTTATAAGTAAATTTTTTGAATGATCGTTCACAAACATGTTTTCTGGTATTATCTGATAAGTTTACTCTCTACTTGATGGATTTTCTACGTATAATATATTGTTTTCTAAAAAAAAGGGTTTACGCTACCTGTCATATTTTTTTTTTTTACTTTAACGTATAAAGCATCTTAAGTGCATATGTAATAATTAAAATTACTTTCTCTAGGAGTAATGATGTCCTTTACACAATTGGTCCCTGCGATAAACAGGGTGAGGTTGTTACTATAGGGCTTACTATAATCCTGAATAAAGATACTCTGATCTGATGGATTTGAAAATGCGGTAGACATCTTTCGTTTGGAATGAGTTTTGAAGCATTCTTTCATAGTGGTTGTATAATTCGTGTGGCGTTTTCTCTGTAGTAAGATAGTCCTTTTCTCGTTGCAGTATTTTGGAACGGTGTAAATGTTATGCTAAATTCTGTCGGTTTATGCTAAATTCCAGCCGAACCGGATATATTTTTTAGCAGTAACTGTTTCTCGATACCGTCTCCGTGAAAGTAACCGACTATAAGTAAATGAATTACCCTACTGGCTATGGGGTCCGATTCAAGAAAACTGTACCAGTTACTTATACATATCTTCTGAATATTATTTTAATAAAAACAAATCTCGCCGTCCCACCTTTCTCCTTTCTTCCCCGACTTATTATGTCGGTTTTTGCCAGTCGTCCGATGAATCCGTGCCAAGATGTACTGATTTGTTTTTTTAAGTTTGGTGAAAACAGTCCGATTCCGAGATTTTGTTTACTCTCTGACTCGGGATTAATACTCTTACCTAGTAAAATTAAGCCTCTTAATTAATGCATGTTTATATATATATAGCATAGATTTGATTCACTGCTCTGAACTAGTAGCTTCATCTTATTGTTTATCGGTCCTGTTCGTTCTATTTTTTTACGAAAAGAACAAACAGAATTCGATAGTTGGAATATTTTCTTTATTTGAAACCCGAAGTTAATATTTATTCTGACCATTGTGTAGTATAACTGCAGTTTTATATGCTATTAAAAATCAAGTGCCTTACTAAAAAGCTATCCTGATTTGCAGTTATAATAATAAACTGTCATATTTACTTACTTCAGGTCAGTAATAAAAGAAAAAACGTATGAGAATTTGTGTGTGTGTGTGTGTGTGTGTGTGTGTGTGTGTGTGTGTGTGTGTGTCTGTGTTTAACTAACCTAAGAAGTGGTGTAGTAGGTGTTAGTGATATTAACAGCGTGGATATTCAGCAGTTGTTCATTCAGCCAATAGCCTACTTGTCGGAGTCAACATTGCCTCTATGTTTTCTCATCCCTGCTCGTGAATAAATACCATCCACAGATTCAAGTGACAGCCTCGAATGATTGATGCGATACGAGTGTGTGTGTATGATGCGATGTTAGGTACCTTCTTTACTATTATTATTATTAGTTTTTTTTTTTTTTTTTTTATTGTAGTTAACCTATACAGTCGGTGTATATTGCTTATGCTAGGACCGTTTGCGTTTGCTTCGTTGCACGTTGTTGCTGTGCTGTGTTATTCTAGCGGAGCCAAATGGAAGAGCTATAGATATGTATATAGTCGCTTCCTTCTTTTAGTGTTCGTTAATTGCACTTGATGGACACGGACTGTATAGTGTACTCTTTGGTACTGTAATATAAAAGTATATGGATCTCCTTCCTTCGCCGCCGACATGTATTCTATCCTTCTGGAATTAAATGTAATGTAAAATAAAATCTTTAGTCTTTTTATTTTCTGTTTCTTTTTTTATTTCTTTTTCCACCTGTGAAACTTATTCTTTTTATTTTTATGTTTTTTTTTATCCTCTACTTTTTATTATCGCCATGTATTTAAAGTAAATATTATAATCTCCTTTTGCGGTTTGTTATAATATCATATGTAATTTTCTATGGAACGATTAAAAGCGAACGGAATCAAATTTTACGTAATTATATTATAAAAATATTTATATTTATGTCAAATTATTATCGGCTATTTCTGATTTAGTACTAAATCAGTTAGCTATTCTGTTGTAGTCATAACGCAACCTCACAGAACACGAGCACGAATTACGTTTTCCTTTTTAGAATATGTATTTAAGTCGAGTGAAATATTTATTATCTTCTATAAATTTTTATTATTATTAAAAAAAATAAAAACTAATATTATTGAACAGAATCCGCAAAATATACTAAAAGCGATGTATGAACGATGAAGTATGTTGGATAATGGACCGACGTTAAGCCGGTACCGTACGCTATGCACTTAAGCTTACGTTGTTACCTACTTACGTACCTTTAGTTTGGTGTAGTGTTAGGCGTACATCGCAGATCAGCTGATTTCGAGGTCGAGCGTTCTAAGATTCAAATCCTAGTAGTAAAGGTAGTTATTTTTATACGGTTTTGAATACTATATTGTGGATACCGGTGACTTTGGTGGTTGGGTTTCAATTAACCACACTTCTCAAGAGTGGTCGACCTGAGATTGTACAAGACTATACTTCATTCGCTTTCATACATATCATCCTCTGGAGTAATACCTAATAGCTTACGATAGTTCCGGAGACTAAAACAGAAAAATAGAGTGTTTTGCCTACAAGTAGTGAAATGTACGTTCAGTTCGTCTTTCACTCAGACTGCGTAATTATATATCCGCTCTTTATCTTGGCATTAGTTTGGTAATTTCGTATTGAATTGTATTAATGTAATGCTTATTCATTTATTGTTATTTACTTAGTTAACTAACAACATTTGTATCATTGATTAATTAAAATAAAATTGTAATAATTAATGATTAAATGTAGCCGTAATTTATCGGATGAAAATCTGCTTTATTTTTCTATGAATAATTGAATATTTATTACAATCTAAATTTAAGTCATTATTCGATATTTTGGTTAAGGAATATTAACATTGAATTTATAGACAAAATCTGACTAAAGGTATCCGAGTTTGTACGCAAGAGATTTATTCCCTTGAACTAGCATCTCTGTTTTTGAAACCACGCTACCACTGATATTATTCAGAATCGATATTTAATTACGAGTCACTTGATTTTTATAATTTGAATTTAAAATAATCCGGCAAAAGTGAAATAATTTTTCGTTTCAACTTGAAAATGATTATTTTATGTATTTGTAATATTTTGTATAATATAAATAATATTATATAATATGAAATATTTCGAATTTCATTAATTAAAATTTTATTTGTCTATAACGCTGGAACCAATGGTATATAACACTATGCTATTGGTATACACTTATGTTGTATAGTTTAAAAGCTCTCAATGAGGGCAGTTGAGAAAAAGTTCAAAATCCAAACTTTTTAGATTTTGGGCTTTTTTAGATACTTTTGATCCAGACGATTACAGTCAAAATGGGAAGTGCACAATTAGATGTTACAGCAGTCCTAAATCCAAAATTTCAACATCCTACGGCTAATAATTTTTTTAATTATGCGAAAGTACAGACGTCACGCCGAAACTAGTCAAAATGAATTCAGCCGTGATCAAAATAGATATTTCCGTTAAAATCTGTAAACCGAAATTTTTAGCGAAATAATTCTTACTTCCTTTACTTCGAACAAGGAAGTAAATATAATTTTTTAAAAAGTCTATTACAATGAATAGAAAAAGATATTGAAATTTATTTTTAAGGAGTTTATTGATCACGATAAGTTTTTAAATCTGTTCTTACCCTAATAAGAATTTGTTTTCAGAAAATAATTTTTAGCCGATAGAAGAAAGTCTTAAAAAGAGAAAAATTTAAACAAAACAATTTGATTTTTAATGTTTGATTTTATTAACAACTTATACACTAAAAAAAACTTCAGTGATATTGTTGCGACAATATCTAAAAGCGGTGAAAGATTTCATAAATAAAAAAATTACGCCCGAACTTAATTTTAATCGAGACTAACCCTTCCTATTAGAAATAGTATCTCTCTGTATGTCTTTGTATCGTAATCTTATTTTATAAAAAAAATTTAACATAAACAATCCCTATAACGCACAAACTTCTACATTGGATTTTATATCTAGAAATTTTATCTAAATGTAGGATAAATCGTTTTTATAATTTAATCCCAAATAGAAATTGCGCATTATTTTTTTATTAAAGTACTTCTTGTTTTTTTTTTTTTTTGAAGTGATAACTTCTATTGGCCCGTTGGGCATTTTCGCTTAACTATGTTTATGAAATCTCGCGTCACGAACTTTTTGCGTAACACAATAAATAGAATATCGGCTGTTAACAAGATTAGTTGAATATAGATAGATTCATTATATTTTAAAATGAGTAAGAAGAAGTATACATATTATATATCAATTTATTTTTACAAATAATAAGGAAGGAGATGAATCATGAGTCTTAACAGAAGTAGATTTATCATGTTAACTTGCCTATAACCGTTATTTGGTTATTAAAAATAAAAAGAACTTTCATATTTAAATGTATTTATTGTAATTTAATTTTTTTCTTAAAGTTGGTTGAGTTATGATAGTTTACATGATTTGTATTTAGAAAATATATAATTATAAATATAGTTAAAGTGACCAATGTCGATAACACAAACATACGTATGTTCTCTCCGTACGAACCCCGTCTCCAATAGCGTCTTTTACTATGCGCCTGTACCTACTTGTAACGCGTTTAATATTATATTTTATAATCGTGTATTTACTGACACGTAGCAAAAAGTACTTATCACAATCACAACGCGGGTCACACCGAGTCTATCTGATCGCCTCAGTTGGCTCGTTGCCATTATGAACGGAGTAACATATTAATTCCTTCTCGGAATTGTCCGAAATGTCCTAGATAAATTCCTGGAAATGACAGTACTTCGGCATGTTCATCGAAAAATAATAAGTATTAATATAATAATACTTATTTTAGTATTAATAATAATCAAGTAAAAAAAAAATAAGTTATCACTTCCAACGTGTGGTCTTTAAACACACCCAAAAATTTTTTTTTATAGAAGTTGTAACTATCTGGCATACAATTTTGAGGTATGATTAAAGTGGTTATTAGTAACAAAATAAATTGTTAATTTTTCTAACATTGTTTTTTATCAAGTAAACATTTTAACCTGCGATATTAAATACAATATTTTTTTTATTATTTATATCTTTTTCCTAATTTTATTTTCGTTTTCACACTTATTTTTATTTTTCTCTTTGAACTTTTTATTTTGTATGATCGTTTTGGTTGTTATGTGTTAAGTAAAGGAATTATGCGTTCACATTTATATAAACTGGTGTCGATGAATCAGGAATATGTTGTCGGACGTGGGAAATTTTTTTTTTGTATTTGAGACGTGTAAAAAACATTTAATAACAGCCTATTGATAAAGTGTTTCTTTTATACTTAAGAAGATTGTGCGTAAGTAAAAAAAAAAATCAGGTGTTGAAAATCTCATTCAGTATTTATTTTACAGGTATTTTGTAATAGCTAGATTTAATATTATAATAATATTGTCAAAAATTATTTAAATATAGCTTAGAATATAGATTAGAATAACCTATAATAGATTAGAACCTATATTAACCTTTAATATAGATTAGAATAACCTATAATGATAATTTAAATCTGTTTTATATATATATATATAAAACATTTATAAAGTTATTTCCTATTTTAATCACAAACCGACCTGTACAGAGTAGAAATGTTTTAATTCATGATGTTATTTCATCGTCTTGTTTCATCATAGTAACTCGCCGACCCAAATTTACCCGATCTTTTAGTAGGTTTAAATAGAACTTAGTCCTCACGGGCAACTTAAACTTATAACTATCCATTTTTCCAACATCTCGAGCTAATAACCTTTCACTTTAAAGTTACTTTGATGGGTATCAGTCTGAATAGCGTATCCAACAAAATTGAGAAAAGGAAGTTTTCCTTTTCTCTGAATTCTATTTTAGATCCGACGTTCTAGATCTGTAATCTAAAATATTTAGATTGGTCTTTTTACATTTTACGTTCTCATTCTACATAGAAAGTCATCCTCTAAAAAAAAAATATATTAATCTTTGAAAGCATTTTTGACAGTTTTAACATTTTTATTGGATCGCTAACGCATAACTCGGATCAAATAACAATTGATTTTTTTTAAATATATAATTTAATTATTATAATAAAATTCGAAAAACGTCTCTACATTTCATACTGAGGTCCAACGTTCGAATCCCGGTTAGGGCATGGCATCTTTTCATACGCTAATGTTCATAACTGTTGATGTTCATAACTGTTTCTTAACAAAAAAAAATTAGGAAAAAATTGACATGTTTTTAACACGTATGAGTTTATTAATTTGTTTTATTAATTTAAATCATTTAAATGTATAATGTTTTTGAAATTAATTATAATAAAACTAAACTAATTTTTTTTTTTGCCAATTTAATTTACTTTTTTATGGTTTTTTTTACCATATTGTATATAAAGATTTACGTTTGATTTAATCCTAATAAAAGATTAGGGGAGTAGTTTTTTTGGCCAAGTAAATTTCTATGATAAAAGTGACACAACACACCATAAATTCAGAAATAAACTCCCTTCTGATTAAACAAAAATTGTATTGCATTGCAATAATGACTATTTGAAATTATAAAAATAGTAACATGTTTATTTTTTTTTAAAAGTAAAAGAAAAAAAACACAATTTCCGGAACATTCTGTACGCATTTTATCTGTACAGTAATTCAAAGGGTAACAAATTGCTCCATTTAATAATCTTATTGGTATTCAATAAGGTTATTAAATTTTTCAGCTTAATTATTACTAAACTAGACATAAAACTAAGAACTCAAACTGGTTTTAATTATTCATTTGTTATGATTAATGAGCGATTGTTGACTTACATAACTTTATAACATGAGATTAAATATCGTTAAATATATCAATATTCGGATTTAATCTGTTTACAAGGGACAAAACCTTTAAGAGTTAAGACATAGAATGAGGGACCGTATAATTACTTGGAATAACGAACAACATATCCAGGATTTGGAGGCAACACGCTCCAGCAACGTTGGAAACTACAAAGTTATTCATAAATTTATTAAAAAAAAAAGCACCAGTGAGGCTATTTCCTGCCTTATTTTTAAGAATTCCATGTTAAATATTTCTCTCAGCTTCTGGGTGCGATATCTCAAAGAGCAAAAGTTATTGAATTTCTTATAATATAAGAATTTTATAAATTTATTCTTTTCTTCTTTTTTTTCTTTTAACTTCCGGAATCGCCATTAAGGTATATCGTCAGAGGATGAGATGATTGAATTGTAGCGTGTGTGAAAAATGCCATTCCTGACCGGGATTCGAACCCGAGACCTCCGAGTTGAAAGGCCGAGACGTTACCATTTGCGCCACGGAGGCCGACTAGAAATTTATTCTGCACAATCTCAATTGAATCCACATACGTCTGTTAGAATGGTTTCCATGTAACATTCATATTTCAATAATGATACGTATTCTAATCTGCTCCGTGCCAGAGCATAAAATAATTTTATTATCGGGATGTTATCCATAAATAGTTTTGTACTTCTAATTACAAATCAAAATAATTTATTGGCACTGTTGATTAGGGCGTCAATCTTTTGTGAATTA
This sequence comes from Zanna intricata, assembly GCA_010016005.3. Taxonomy (NCBI): domain Eukaryota; kingdom Metazoa; phylum Arthropoda; class Insecta; order Hemiptera; family Fulgoridae; genus Zanna; species Zanna intricata. Next base: position 31,700 of record JAAAKQ030476089.1, on the reverse strand, counting down.
GTTTATGTAGAGTCCAGTAATATTCCAAGGTCTTTCATAAAAAAATACTCTTACCACATTTGTATCGTTTATAGAGTAATTTTAGATCTGATAATTTAATTTTCTGTCGAATATTTTGTATGTTTATTTTTTAATACCTAATTCAAGATCCTACCGAAGCAAAATGCAATCATCATTAGAAAGGTTTCCAACTGAAGCAGATTGCAATCATCATTAGAAAGGTTCAAGCGATAAATTTTAATATCATCCTCATTCATCAAAGATCTTGAATATCTGAAGCTGCAAGGAAGGTCGCTAATTATAAAAATAAAAGAGGGCCTAGATTACTTCCTTGGAGAACTCCCGAAGTATTAAAAAACATATGTGACCTACAGCTTCCAAATAATACAAAATCACTACAACGTTTTAAGGAAGTATCGACAGGTTGTATAAAATTAATACAAATAATCGGTGTACGTCCTTACATGGATACTAACCCTAAACTGAAACTGTTTATCAGTCTCAAACGAGACCGTACCGATTGAGCTGCACAACCTTCCGATAGTAGAATGAATTGAAAAACTCAACGCATAACACCAACGACAACTAGATACATATCAAACCACAATAGACACTAATCAAAACGACAAAGTAATAAATTAGAAGACATAAAACCTATAATTAGAAGAAACTAATGAGAAAACAAGAAGAATCAAAGTAAAAGACAACAATAACATCACAAAACACAAAATAATAAACAACAAAACACGATAATTAAACTAACTAAACCCTAACAAGAAGACAAGTAACCAAACAAAGTAATAAAACTACAACGAAATAACAAAACTACAAATATATTCAGATAAGAGAAAAACACCCATAAAAATATCAAAAGTAGGGAAATCGCGAAGCAAGAAGGCAGGGATAGCAACAGAAACAACACTAGCAGTACGATAACACACATTAGCAAAAACAATAACATGGAAGCATAACGAAACATAACTATGAAGAGAACATAAACGTAAAAAATCTTCGTACAATCTCCTAGATCTAGGTATCAGTCGTGTTACATAACACCTCCTGCGCAAGCCTACGTGCGGGATATTCATCTGCAGGCTTCCCAATGCGGGGACAATTAACACAATTAGAAGGAACCTACTTTCCTAATTGGACAGTGCTTTGCATAATGTCCCTCCTTGCTGCAAGCTCCTTGCCCTTACATGCTTTGGCCGCATGCTCTAATCCGGAGCACCGGAACCATATATTCACTTTAATATAATCCTTAATCTTGCAAGATTCATAATACACAAATAACCTGCCTTTCCCGAGAAAAACAGCACGTACTGCTTGTCGCATTTAATTGCGTTACGCACATTATTGCCATCCATGTTTTCTGCACGAAAAACTACTCGAAACAGTTTTTTAAAATCATCCTCTGAATATTTTTTATTCTGAGTCTGAACCGTATCCACGAACCCTTGCTTTCCCAAATCTCTCAAATATAATATCGAAGTAAAAGGATTAATGTTTTTTCCTTAAGGTATATGTTTAATTCAGAACTTCACCTGCGATTAGGATAGAGCCTCGATCTATGGCTTCTCTGGTATAATACAAATGTATCCTGCAAATTTGAAAGCAATCGGTGGGTTCTTGCGTTGTACGAGAACAAACAAACAAGCTTTATACATTAATACATTTAATTGAAAAAGAAAGAAGCATGAGAATTTAGCGGCTCACCACCTAACGGCTCGAATAAGAAGTGCAGCGCTGTAACGGATTATTTATTATTTACACGTTTAAATAAATACCTGTGACACTCCGGATTACATAATAAAGCTATTGTTAAAATTTGGTAGCGATTAGTTTAGCGTTTCTCTAGATTTTTGCTAACATAAAAACAAACGTTTCCGCTTTATACAATAGAGATATAATATTTATTATTGTTAAATAATTTAAAAAATAGCCAAAAATAATAATTCGTATATATTTCAGAATTGTGAGAGATATGTATAAATGTATAATGTGATAATTTTAATTTCGTAGCAATTTTTTAACGCAAGTAATTTACTGAAATATTTGTGAGTAAAGAAATTACTTATTACCTAAATCTTTGTTTTTAATAGAAAAGAAATTAGCAATATCATTCATGTTCCTCTCATGATTTAGGTTGTTGGGGTCAAAGTGTGTTTGTAATTTTAACTTTGGATTTTTTAAATATTTATTGTCAATATTTAATAATTATACATAAACAGAATGTAGCTAATCATATCCCATTTTTTTTTTTTAATTATAATTTTATATTTTTTAACATTCTTTTTTTTTTTAAATTTATTGTTTGTTTATCTTGCGTCATTTGTATCATTTGTATGATTAATCAGAAAAGTAAATTGTGTAGACCCAAACCGAGACGTGGTTTTTTCTTTTTTCTTTCTTTTTTTTTTTTGTTATTGACTACACGTTAAATGTCATCACTAATTAAACGGGCATTCAGTGATCATTCAATTTTATATTGTTGTTATTATTATCACTACCATTAGCAAACAGTTAATTAAAGAAAATTATATGCATGGTATATGAAGATTGTATTCCTTATACAGGTACATGTTAATGTATGTGTATTTTATGTGTGTTATTTATATGCGGGATCGGTACGCGTTCAATACGTCTAAGTTATCTTTTTAACGCATTCGGTTCAGTGGTAGGGATTTGTTTCGCATACCCGATCGGTCGCACAGTGAATGGAAATCTGAGTGATCTTTCTCTTTTATAATCTAATGATGCATATGTATTATTCCTTACTGTAAGGTAACTTTGAAACCGCATTTAAATCGTTTAAAAATAAAATTCGAAATAATTTTTACTTACCCGGCTGTTCACCTTGGGGAAATATTGCTGTCGATTAAAAGAACATTCCCTTCCCTAAATTTTTCTATCTCTTTGTTTTATGGTCCGCTAGTATAAAAATACAAAAATTTCGATAACAAAATTACGTTTCTGTACATGAATGTTGGCTTGTTTTTTCTCAGAAACGGTTAACCTATCCTAATGGAATTTGGCGTACTGTCTTCTGATTTAGCGAGATTGATATTTTTAATTTTTCTTCAAAAAGTTGTATTTTTCAACAACTACAAAGAAGAAAAGTCGAAACGCTTCTTTTTTCTTTATCTGTCATATAAGTAGATGATGTTCTCGATTCCTTTAAATCTGTACTTGACGTATTAATTTTTTCTACATCTTATATCCTCAGTTATATTATTTGTGTGTTTATCTATTTTACTTGCCGTACAGTTATTAGCCTGTACTCTTCCTTCAATTAGAAAAAAATTTACGTAATCTCTCATTTCATCATCAGTGTTCATTTGATATGATATCGTTTGGTTTTTACAGCTCGCTGTGTCTTCCTTACGTTTCATTTAGCCATATCCTTTTCCTTAAATCGTTAATTCGTTTTGTATTTTTTCTCCTTCCTTCCTTCTTTTTTTTTCTGTGACCAATTTATCTCTCTCCTAAACACTATTATTATCCTATCTCTTTGGTTATGTTATCAATCTACTTTTTTTTTTTAACCTTTTTTATTATAATATTAACATACAATAATTTATTTCTTTCCTTTTTCTCCTGAATTCCAATAGAAACTGTATTTTTTTTATAATCCTGTCGACTCACCGCTCATCGTATTCATTTTTCTAATCTGATTACTCTAGACTTTATTGATAAATTTTAATGTTTTGTAAATCTTTTAATAAAATTTTCAATACGATAAGAAATGTCAATGGCAATAAAAGCAACATCTCCTCGTCTTAACCGAACTGGTTGGAAATTTTTGACAGAAAGTACACTTTATTAAGTTTGTAATAAAATAACTTTGTTAATTCAATAATAAATAAAATCTTCTAGTTTACTTTGAGAAAATTGATGTAAATAACGTGTATTAAAATTAAATACAAATTTTAGACGTTAGAAGTACTATTAGGAACAATAATGATACTATTAGACGTACCCGGCTAGAATGGATTCAGTTCAGCCGAGCTGAAATGTGCATTGAACAGAATGGCGGCCATATTGCACAACTGTTTTGAAGAAATGGTTGCAGCTTTATCTAGTCACATTTTGATATTTAATAAATTTTAGAAAAAACCAAAAGGTTTGTGATTTTTATTTTTTTAATCTACTTTTTATACCTTTTTTTTTTTTGTTATCGATAGATTTTTTATTTGTTTTCATTTTCATCAGTGTTTTCAAACATTGATGAAAATTATTCTGTTTAAAATTGTATCGCTTTTCCGATCCAGATTGTGTTTTGTTTCTAATTAAAGTTCTCAAATTTGTGTTTAGTTTTAAGAGATGTTCTCTACATCAATTTTCTAAGAATTTCATTCTTTACATAATTAACTAGAAATTGTTTATTGGTAAATTAACTAAGTTATTTTATTCCAAACCTAAAAGAGTTTTCTCGTAACAAGTTTTTGTGTTTTATCTTCTTTTTCTTAAAATTTAAGTAAGATAGAAGTCTAGGATCGATTTTATTGAATTTCTTAGATAAAAAAAAATTAGGTAGGACCAAATTTATCGCTCGATTTGTACCCCAAGAATTTAAATACGGTTTAATTTCACAGATGGAGCAGAAAGCAGGGCCAAATTTTACGCGAGCGTTAAATCGTTAACGAACCGTCTTCTGATCTATGTTTATATGATTTTTTTCTATTTTTTGCTATAGAATTATCCCCAGAGAAATTGCCGTGCAATTTGGTATCTTACTGATATATACATATTTATTTATAAAATTTTGTAGTGGATGAAAAAAATGCCAATCTTTACCGGGATACGTATACAGGAGCTTTCTAGATAAAAGGCAGAAGGTAAATTATATTTTAATATAAAATTTATTAACATTTTAACTTTTAATTTGAAAAAATTATTATAATTACATAATTTTATTTCTATAACGAATTACAATTATATATATAGCCGAATATTTTAAAAATGAAATTGTTATTATTTCGATAGTCGTCCTTTCTTTTTTGTAACTTGATGAATTTTTGCTTATTTTACGTGGATCATTAATAGATTGTAAAATGTTCCGATACACGTTTATTATTGTTGTTGTTATTGAAGAACTTCATTTAATAACTGTTATTTTTATATTGTGAAACAAGTCATATTTAAATTAACATAATAAGAAAAATATTGGTTGTAATTTACTCTTGCGCACGCGCGCACACACATACACAATTGCTGCGTATGTTAAACGACTGTGGTAAAGTACTCTGTTACCGTAGCCTATATAAGTCATTATAATGCGAAGCGTAGAATATATTAGTATATTTTATTACGAGTTCGGTAGCTGACCGACTATAATTTGCCATTTCATTTTAAATTTACGTCGAATTCAGTTGTAGTTATATTATTGCGGCCGGTTTGCGTGTGAAGGAAGCGTTACTTTAGTTCTATTATAATGTTACTACTGTACGTAGTTATGTAGGATAGTGTAGGTAAGGGATTAGACGATAAAAAGATATGAAAAAGAAAGAATGGTATTTTCTCACCCCGGATAAATAATTTTAACGTTAAAGAAAGGCGTGAGGAATGCGTTTAGCACGGCACGGCCGAACGGGTAATGTATAATAGTACGTAGTAGAGTAGAGGAGGATATGCGGTGGTAAATAGATACACCGGCCGCATAGCCTAGCATCTGGTAGCCGCACCGGCTTCGGTCAGAACGGCGGCCGGTACATAGGGTCGCCCTACTCCGTACCGTCTTCGGTCGGTCTCTCTCAATTATCGTTATTACCGGTCGAGAACTTATAGCCGATTACTCGAAGAAGGAATGACAAATCGTCCGCATTACCCTGTAAGTACACTCCCCGTCGTAATGAAAGGCCGGCTCGGCCCTTATTCTTTCTTATACTTCCCCCCTTCTGCTATCGTATAAAGCGTTACGGTGATGAAATAAATAAAAAAAGAATGTATTTAATAAGAGAAAAAGATAGAGTCGTCCAAAAATCTCAATTTAGAATCCGTAATATCCTTAGGACCAACTACTTCATTATTTTTTTTTCCTTTCCTTCCTTTTATTGGTATTATTATTATTATAGTTGTGTAAATAAATCTTTGTTATAATAAATAGCGTTCTCTGTATTATACTTTGAATTGTTTTCTCTTTTTTTTCTTCTTTAGGATTATTATTTTTATTGCTGGAAAAGATTATTCTGTACGTATCTTGTCACGATTAATAAGTATGACCTATCGATATTTTTTTGATATTGTTTAATGAAACTACGTTTACTTATTTTCACAAAATGATGTCAATTTTTGTCCTGTATACATATTTATGTCCTGGGCGAATTGAAAAATCAAACTTGTTGTAAAGAGCGCCGTCATTTTGCAATGCACCCGGCAAATTGGAAAACTATCTAGCGATTTCTAATCGGTCTGATATTTTTCGTGCTTATTGTAATGAGCCCGTACAACATTAGACTAAGTAGAAAATGTGCTGTTGTTTCCACATTAAAGAGAAATAGAGTTAGACGTCCGATATAAGGATTACTGCTTATAATTATAAATATAAATAAATATGATCTTACCAAACTTAACCTATGCTCGCTAACCTTGACTGGAGAGCGTAGGTTAAATTTGGTTAGATTATATTTGTAGTTTCTCTGCAAATACTTCCAGATATCTAAATTGTGTTAACATTTTCTAATTAGCCTAAGTTGTAGAGGATCATTACAATAATCCTGGGAAATATCAAGTCGATTAGAAATTGGTAAATAATTTTCCAATTTGCTGAGCGCATGCAAAATGTCGTAGGCTCTTTACAATAAGCCTTATTTTTCAATTCGCCTACAATATATATATATATTTGTTAAGTGTAAATATTTCTTGTAATATATGACATACCTAAGTTAAATAATCAATTTTCTTTAATTTTGACAGAATGTTTGTATTTTCATAGTGGCGATATTTCAAAAACGGCTCGATCAGTAAAGCTGAAATCTTTACTGCAGCTTCTATTACTCGTAGCGTTGTTAAATAACTACGTCACAAATGTATATTCAAATTTACATCTAACTTGTGATATTTTAATAACGACTCGCCTATATTGACTACAATTCTAACTAGCTTTTACTACCTTTAGAACGGGGTGACCGAGAAAATTTAGCGTAGTTGAATCGAGTTGCCGCAAATAAACGTCGACGGGGATTAGAAATTTCGATAGAATTATGATCGATGTTGATTTTACGCATTATATTTATATAGAACTCATACTCAAAAAAATATAAGTAAAGATAAAATTTGAATACCAAACTATTTGTGGAATATGTACATTCATTAAAAAAATATAATTAAGTTATTGTTTATTATGCGAGTAAGAATTAAATATAAATTAGTGGCCCTTTGCTTCTCTTCAGGGTTATTATTACAAAATAATGTTATACACTTAAAAAAAAAAAAAAAAGGCTAAAAACCTATTCCATTAGTAGTAACACCTCTCATACCAATCCCCTTCTTTTTCTGTTACCTTTCCTACCGCAGGTAGAATGCGTGCTCAAAACCTACTTCCTTCCAGTCAGTCCAGACCTTCTACTGGACCGATCGGGTTGATTTTTTATTTTCGGAATGGCCCGCAGACACGTCATCAAACTTCGATGGACCTTCAAAGTGATTTTCCTGTGAGTAATAACTTCCGAAAGTTCCTCAATTAAGGAATAAATGAGGATTTTTTGAGGATTTCTCAGAGGAACTTCAAGTTTAGGGTCCGATGATGCTTGATGACATATCTACGGGTTAGGAGCGTTATCTACCGGTTTTTTCGAGGATAATAAAAAAAAAATCTGCCCATCCATCCAGTAGAACGCTCAGACGTACTGGAAATAAGTTTTCAGCTCAGTTGTTAAAATATGTAAGATAAAAATACGATTTCTATTTCGTCACTTCTTTACATTCATGAAAAAAATATTAACAAAAAAAAAAAGAAAATTAATTCAGGACAACAAAATTGTTTGCTTAAAAAATTGCTTTCTCATCAAAAAACGACAAAAATAAAGAGCAAAAAGTTGCTGAAAAACTTTATCCTTTCTAAAAATATAGAAATTAAAATGACTAATTCTTGCTGTACGGAAGCACGAAAAATTTTAATGGCGAGAAATTAATGATTATTTCACGTGGTATATCGAAACTCAAATGGAAAATATTGAAAGAATAAGTGAAAATGTAAAAAAATTGAAAAAGTTGATAATTCTACTGAAATATATTCTTCAATTATTTTTTAATGAGAAAATTTAATATAATTAAAATTTCCTTATAGTTTAGTTTAATTCCTTTATAATTTAGTTTCGAGAGCTGTTCATCATCAGTTAAATTAATCTTATAAAGGAACTTTATTTTTACTTTTTTCCTACAATTATACTATAAAAAAAGCTTGAGAAAAATCTAAACGGAATCTATTCAACACTATTAAATAAATAAAAAGTAAGATAGGAATTGTTGGGGGAAAAAGTTTTTTATTAATAATTAAATTTCATAAAAAAATTAATTACTGAATTAATAAAAATTAATTACGGTAGATTATTCAACATATACATAAATAATAAGTAAAAGTTTATAATATTTGAGCAAATTTCAGTAATCAAAACTCTCACGTGTATACTAGTATTCCATCTATTAAGTTTCTTTAAATTATGTGTAGATGTATAACGAAAACTTTTTTTTTCTTTTTTTTTTAAATGCTCAATTCTGCTGGCCTCCGTGTCCCGAGTTCGAGTCCCGGTCAGGCATGGCATTTTTCACACACGCTAAAATTCATTTATTTCATCAACTTAAAGGTGGTTCCGGAGTTAAAATAAATAGTTCAATTTTGGTTTTAATTTATTAATGTAACTGACGAAGACCCTTTCATCGAAACGAATGTTTTTATAATTAAACAAGTTTCTTTCTTTTTAATTGTAATAGTATTTATTAATGTAACGATAAGGGTTACATTTATATATATATATATATGCATTAATTATCCTGATCTATCATAGTCGCTTTCTCTGAAAGTAATCTTCAGTAAAAGGTCAGTTTTCTTATGATGAACACAGTGAAGATGGGGCTCGGCTTGGTGCTATGCAACAGTGTAATCTCCTTAGTAAAAAATGCGAAAAGAAACCACTTCATTTCTCACACACCTTCCTCTAATAAGCCTGGCATAGGGTGTTTGTTGTTTTATTTGAAGCAGGTTTCTTAATAAATCACTTGTCGTTCATTTCTTTTTCCTAAAAAGAAAAAAAATCAAATAATACAAAATACCACTTTTATTTATTTTCTGTTAAAACTTAAAACACTTAATATATTTCTTATTGTAAAATTTAATTTTATCCCTCCAAAAGTATTAAATCAGAAAATATTAGCTTTGCTGTTGAGTAAACGGTTTATCAAATACAGAGTTCAAAACAACCGTTCGATCCAGTTTTATAAAATATTTTTTAAAAAAAAGTTGATTTAAGATTTTATGAGTTGTATTTTTTTTTCTTTTTCCTATAAAATCTAACCTCGGCGAGTAAATTGATAATTCTCTTTCCTATTACTTTTGGCCGGAATGACGTTACGGTAAATTCATTTTGAAAATTTCGTCATTATTTTGCTTTTGTTAAATATTTTATACAATGCATAAGTATAATTTAAAATAAGGATTCTTTAATAATTTACAAAATATTCATATTAAATTATTAATGTAGTAGATTTATATATATTATTAAATTTTAGAACTGAGGAATCTTATTTCTTATTTGTAATATTTGTTTTTCGTTTGTTTTTACAGGTAAGACATCAATCGGAGATGCGTTTTTTTAATCTATTATTAAGGTATGTTCAATTAATTGTATAGCTAATACTTACCAGAGAATATTAGAAATATGGAATCTAGTTTATTGAAACTTTTAATTTCATTGGTCGAATAAATATATTATTACAAACGTAGTAAAAACATTGTTTTTTTTTTTATCCTAATTTTAATATTTAGCGTTCGTAAATTTAACTTTTTACATTTATATATCAAGTTCTTGCATATAAATGAAAATTTTATTGAATAATTAATGATTTATTGAATAATTTATGCTCATCTGCTTTAGAACACTGGAATGAAGTCAATACGATTTCTTTTGTATGTGTCAAGTATTACGTATATCAGTAATCAGACCGGTTTGATGCAGTTCTTCAATTGATTAACAAGTTTTTTATTCGAAAAAATTTATCGTCTGTTTTATACATTCATATTTTTTTTTTTACCTTGGAAGTCGTAATATATTTGTTTCATATTCTTTCGTATACGACGAAAGTTTGCTGATATTATACGAATATTTTTATATATCTCGACCAGGTTTTTATGAGATGCTTATCTTATTTGATAAGAATTTTAATCGTAGGATTGAACAGTCTTCTAATAGCTCCTTAAGCAAAGGTGTGTGTGTGTGTGTGCGCGCGCGCGTGCGCGTGTAAACGCCTAAATAATGCTAATGGAGAAATGATTTTGATTTATCGAGTCTGTCAAAACTACCTTGTAAGAATGCATAAAGAAAAAATGGATATAAAAAAAAACCTACCTCCTCCCGTAGAGAAATTGTGAAACAAAAATGTTTAAAACTACTCGATTTAATATGAATTGAAGGGATGAATTGGAAATCCATCCCTCAAAATTGTCTTTCAATATTTAATTATGAAAGTTTTAATTTTTCTATATTCGTTACACATATTGTTCGACTCGCACATGTTTATTACATTTTAATCTTTTTATCTAATTATTAATCGGTCAAATTATTTTGAAATTCTATTGATATAATCTACTACATACTAGTAGTAGAAGTTTGATATCCGGTGTGCTGTGTAACAGTACGCACTGACATAATGCCAGTAGCGACCGAAGAAGTACGATATCTCATTATAGCTTTTCTGTATTAAGAAAGTTATTTGTTGCAGCAGTATCGTAGAAACATGTCGGGGTGATTAACCGTGTATAAAGACTTAGTTGCCCACACGGGGCACGATGCTTTTTATATAAGGAGGTGGACGGCACTCTATAGACACTTCATATATATATATATATTTATTTAGTGTAGTAGACTACTATTTTATTCGAGTATCATAAACTGTACTGTTTAATTCTTTTATATGTACGTATATATACATACATCTTTCTTCCCTTCATATTTAATTAGGTTTCTCTAAATCATTGAATGTATATGTGAAGTAAAACTTTTTCCGTCAGTAAAACCTACTTTTTCTTTTGTTTAATAACATAAGACGAAATTAAATTCAAGTAGGCTGTTCGTATCCAGTTTATCTTTTATTTTTATAACCCTCCTGTAGATATTTACTACGTTGTTTTAAGCGTTGAGAAACCAGAATTGTATAGTTTTGTTAGATCGAGTATACCTCGATTTCAGTTCAGTATCATTCATTGAAATTATCCCATTCCTTTTTCCCGATAGATTACGCAGTTTCTATAAACGATACAGCAATCCTTAACAGTCTACCTCCTCCGAGCAGTACAACAAAAAGAAACTATCTAATTCGCCAGGCTTAATTTGAAAAATCATCTTTAGGGATGAGAGGTTTAGGGATGAGAACGGTATATAAGCGAGGGATAGATTATTTTTCATTCTATCCATGCTGTGAACGGTTGAGGACATGACTTCAGGAATCCCGAGTACTTTTACTTCGGTGGCTCTTTAGTTCTCGACGAAAATATTTTCTTCTTTACGGTCTATATTCGAGTCGGTTGACATAATTTATGTTTAAACAGTCGGTCGCTAACTTACCGTTACTGTTCGGATAAAAAGTTTACCGATCTCCCGAGGAATTGTGTAGGAGACAGGTGTCTCCTGCTCGGGGACTTAATTTTTCCTTCATAAGCCAGATAAACTCGAAGGGAGTATAAATAAATATAAACGACTCTACCGGCCTTTCTGTAGATAAAAATTATACGGTCGATACCTGTTGTATACGCGTCGTTTGTGTTCTAATACAAACGTTCACAATAATTATTAATGGGTATACGTACCATTAAATTAAACAAAATTAAAGGATTTCACTTAACGAAAATAATAAGAATTCCTTAATCAAAATTCGGTTAAAATAATCATAATTCATAATATAGGCCCATAAGATTGAAATTAGAAAAAGGTTAGCATAGCGATACGAAAGGTAGAACAACTTGATTGTTGACAGAAAGATCCACTCCACTCTAGTTTCCTGATTCTCATTGAAATTTATACTTTTACCAGGTATACTTCTGCACAATTGTTAATATTGTAGTTTTTAATGTTTAAAGGAAAAAACTTCTATTTTTTTTTAAGATACTGTTTTCAAAACAGAAATGGTTTTGTTTTCCAAATTTTCTCAATTTCATCTGAAAGTAGAAATGTCCACTTTTTGACCTACTCATATAAATATAAATAATTTAATTGTTACTTGTTCATTAGCAGCGGTTCAAAAATAAAACCAATAAAAGCGCAACTAAAAGTTACTTAATTAATAAAACCTAGCAACCTTCAATGAATTAAACCTACCATTTAAGCGTTCTTTTCCCCCCGATATGAGAGAACGATCAGCTTTTATGTCGGATCGAAGTAAGAGCTAATGTTTATAATTGAATATTCTATTTTATCCGATAACTGTATCGTTTATACTTTTTTCAAAGTAAACGCGATACTGAATACAGACGAGGTTATATTATTGTATCGAGGTTATGTTGTCTTTTTCATCTTTTACCGCTTTTCTTATCCTTTTTACTTTCCCGTTATCGGTTTTACGAGTGAATCTGAATTCATCAAGTCCCGAATCGTTCAGTAGTTGGGATCGGTAAAACCGGTACATCATCGGATGTGTAGACGTCCTGAGTTTCTATCTAAATGGTTTTTTTTGTAATTTATTCGTTTTCAGGAGATAAATTAATTTTAAACTTTCGATTTCATCGAAAATTTTTAGGCGAGTTCTCTTTCTATGTTAACTGACAATATGAGAGAAATGATCCATAATTGGGATAGAAATCCAGTAAACGCTAACTGAATTATGAGATTTCCTAGTAGAGTTATTAGAATAACTATTATGTTGTCTAATATGAGTTTTTTTTTTTTTTCAATTTTAAAATGAATAGCCTATTTTTATAAATCTTCCCTAAATTGTTACTGTTATAAATCTATTGAAGTTTCCATTTTATTATGTTTCCTTGTATTTACTTAAATGTTCGATTAATTGTGTGAATATAATTACAGGTGTTTTTTTTTGTTAAGGCTATAATTTTGCTATAGTGTGACAAATTGCGCACAGCTATTTTTATACTGCCTTCTACATTGTCTTACAACTTTTTATTAGTTATTAAAAGTAAGTATGTATATTTAACGATTATAAAATTTCATTACGATCTGCCGTATAGGTTTACTAATTTAAATAGGAACCTGTTAGATCTTGAATTCCGTTATTTCTTACGTTGCTATTTATTTTTTAATTTATTTCTGATTTAATTTTATGTTGTTTATTTCAATCGTTTACGAGTAATTTTTATTTATTTATTTAATGCGCGAATTTTATGACCTACTTAGACCTGTTAAAAATTATAGAAAATGAAAACTGTAATAAATTCCAATTTTTTAAAATATATGTTCTTTTAATTTCCATAAGTTTGCTGTAAATAGATCCATGTGCACGTGATAAATGCATGTGATGCATTGTAATCTGTAGATTAAATGTAAAATGCAAATGTATATATATTCAATCTTACTGCAAATTGGTATTATATAAAAGTAAAATAAGTATTAATGATAGTAACTCTTTAACAAGATTACGAGTTTTCTTTATATATAATTTCTTATAAAATATATACGCTTACTTTTTATTCTTGTTATATTTTTTTATGAAATCATTTGTTTTATATGTATAAAACTTGCCGGTATTTTAACGCCTTCAGAATAATTGACGATCCATATTACTTTGTCCTTGAAGGTATCCACTACTTCCTTCTATGATTTAAAAAACATTAACACTCCCGTTCACATCATGTTTCGTCGAGTAAATAATTTTGTTTAGTTCGGTACATAGTTATAAATTATGTAGATCGGATAATGAATGTATCGTTACTTTATACAGTGTAGATAAATGGTAAGAACTACTCTATCATTTATTTACATGGATAAATTGAGATAAAACCTCAAGGATAATGATATAACCATCAGGTTAATATCATAAAATAAAAAAAAATGTAAACAGTTGAGTCCGTTTTTATAACAATAATTAATATTGCAAATAATAATGAGTTTAATATGTTAAACTTAATTAGTAAATACTGTAAATTAAATTAGTACAAAAGAAATGAAATATTTTAAGGAATTTTTGGTTTTTAATAAAAATTTATTTAAAATAGTTATATTCAATTTTTATTGACTTTAATTATGTAGATTTCCGTATAGTTAAATTATCTACAAGTATTGTCTATCGTGTTTTACGGTTACCGCCATTTGAGCAAAGTAGATGTACACAAAATGTGAAAAAACAAACATGATTTAAAAGAATCCAATTTTTTGGTTTTACAATAGGTTTTTCGGATACTATTAGACATACAGTTCTGCGACCCATTTTTTCTTCAATTTTGCATGTAAGTTGCATATAAAAAAACAAGTAATTTTCTCAGTAATCTGTGACCGTACAGTTTTAACATACCAAGCAACATTTGATCTTTACAACAGAAATGTTGGTGAATCATATATTAATCCTAAATGTAAGCGGAGCGTTTCCAGATCTATATTATACGAACATTTTTCATAATATTTATAATAGGAATATTCCTATATCCCTATAATGATTGAAACTTCCTGAACTGAACCATTTTATTTATATATATATATATATTATACAATGGTATAAATTGTGGAGATCGGTGGAATTTAGTTTGAAAACATAGTATTAGGCAGAAAAGGATTTCATATTTGCAGGCAATCAGACAATTTTAAAAATATAACCGAGCGATTGTATACTTAGATGAATCCTATGTTTTATCATCTTATTCAACAGCAAAAATTATTGGCTGACAACAGCGGCGCAGGACTTAATTTAACAAAAAATAAAGGCGAACGCTTAATTATAATTCGCGGAAGGTGAAACGAGATTTATTCCAAACGTAATGTTAACTTAGACAGCCAGATCAAGTAGTGGCAATTACCATGATAGCATGAATACTAAAAATTATTTAAAATGGGCTGAAAAAAATTAGTTCCTAACCTTCCTCCTGAGTCTGTAGTAGTTACTGACAATGTTCCGTATCACAATACCTATTCTGAAAAACTTCCAATATCATCAAGCAAGAAACAAGATATGACTGTTTGGTTACAGAGCATCATATTCCATTTACGTCTCAAACGCTTAAACCGCAATTGTATGAATTAAGTTGAACTAAAGTAACAGAAAACGATACCAATTTGAAGAATTGTTGGAAAGAAGCGGGCATCAAGTTCTGCGGCTTCCACTTTTATCATCCTGATTTAAATCAAATCGAGATGGAATGATCAGAGGTAAAAACTACATGTTGCGAGCCACAACATATTTTTAAGATGTCAGAAGTGCAGAAACTGTGTAAAGTGAATTAGATGAGCGATAAACACCGGAAACCTCTTGCTGTGAAAAGATTTTAAAAAAATCAAAGATAAATATTGAAACCAAGAATCATTAACAGATTTTCTGACAAAATCTTTCAGTCTCACAATGTAATGACAGTGATAATAGTGACAATTACACTGAAGAGAGTTATTACAGCGAAGAGAGCGTTCAAGCTGAGGAATTAAACGGATAATTAATTTTCCAGTAAGTAATTAAAGTTAAGAGAAATAACCATCCATTGGAATATTTACCGTGTAATTAGAAATATATAATAGTTTGTCATCCGTTATTACATTTTACAATGTACAGTACAGAAGTAGCTGACTGTATTTCAATCAAAATTGTTGCATTAATTTGTTAAAAATAGAGAACAATTATTTGGTAAGGGGGATTACTAAGTGCGAGGAATATGTTTTTACCTGGTAGTAATCGTCGCCACTCCAAGCTCGCCGTTACTTGGCGACGACACTACGCAAGTATTGGTTTCTAAGTGGCTTTCTCAGTAAAAGTTTAATTTACATCATGAAATTTGGTACGGTAGCGAGTATCTACACAATTATACATAACGTACAGTAGCCGCCACCGAACAGCGAGCTTGGATGATCAGCTCGCACGTCACTGCTGTACTAGTATTCTCAGAAACATTGGCACACCATGATTAGTCATTTCTTAATAGCACAAACATGATGGAACGAAACAATGTATTTTTGTATATACATAGTATTAAGAAAGTAATATCATCTTTCAAATACAAAACAATTATTTTTATTCTATTTTCTCTTTTGCTTTTCCATGTATATAAAGTTAAGTTCTGTGGTTCTGCCTTTCAGTACGGTTCTTCTTTTGGGGTGCGTCGTGTATATTGTTATACAATCAATTAATGTAAAATACGATATTTTGTGAAAGGTTTTTATCGTGTTGTACGGTTCAAACGTTTTAAAGTAGTTCCTTCAGTCCACCGGGCTGGTCTAGTGGTTAACGCGACATCCCAAATCAGCTAATTTCGAAGTCGAGAGTTCTAAGGTTCAAATCCTAGTAAAGGCTGTTACTTTTATAAGGATTTGAATACTAGATCGTAGATACCGGTGTTCTTTGGTGGTTGGGTTTCAATTAACCACACTTCTCAGGAGTGGTCGACCTGAGATTGTACGAGACTACACTTCACTCACATTCATACATATCATCCTCATTCATCCTCTGAAATAATACCTTACAGTAGTTATGGAGACTAAACTGAGAAAAAAAAGAATAGTTCCTTCACGTGCGATTATTTATGGTTGAATTTATAAACTAACGCAATATTTGCCATGTAATTAACAATAAATAATATTTTATCATCTGTTAATACAGTACAGAAATAGCAGACCGTATTTCATTTAAAAATTGTTGCATTAATTTGTTAAAAATAGAAAAATTATTTGGTAAGGGGGGATTACTAAGGGCGTGAAACAAATTTTTACGTCGGGTAATAATCGTCGCCATTCCAAGCTCGCCGTTACTTAGCGGCGATTATATATATATATATATATATATATATTATATAATTAGATTATAGGAAATAAAATTTTATAAGTTTTGATCATGACTATGCTGGTGATGAAAATTATTAATAGTAAAAGTGAGAATTTTTCATATCATGCTTTATTCCTTAAGAATCAATTATTTGTATTCTATATATATATTTTGTTCAATATTGGTATCTCAGTTTATGATAAAGAAATATATTTTCTTTGAAATATTTTAATATTTCATATGAATAAATATTAATAAGTTGGCATCAAAATTAATCATATTATTGGATATTTTACAATAATCTGTTATAGAACCTTAATATTTTAGGTATATAATAATTTAAATTCAATTGAATACAAAAACAAAAAAAATAAATAAAAGTAAACTGAAATAATTTTAAGTAAATATAAAATCAATTATTAACTTTTACGGTCGTTTTATTACGTTTTTTTTTAACAAAATTAATTATGGTTAATATTTATATATTTTTTTTTTAGATTTAGATAAGGTTAGCTAACTCTGTTACTATTCTTTATCATTTTTAATGTAATTTTCGTGAAATATACTAAGAAATTTTTTTTTTCTTCAGAATTTTAGTATCTCCACAACAAATGCCGATACGCTTTATGAAATTATCAGAGCATATCGACATGTCCTGTTTTTAAAATCCTTTTAATAAAAATATATTATTTTCCAATATTTAAATTTAGTTCTTAATAGAAATATTCATTTAAGTATAACGATTTTTGTGATTACAGATATGACAAATAAAAAAAAAAAAGCATAAATAATGCGTTAGAATTTTTTTTTTTTTTTTTTTTGCTCCTGTAAAAGTGTAATAATCAAACTGGAGTCACGTTACTTAGATTCTGAGCCGATGATATAACATCGGGAAAAGTAAAAAAAAGAGAATAATCACAGAAAATTTATTATTTACTTATATATTTATTCTTGAACGTGTTGTGTAGATTACCGATAACAGTTTCCGGGGTATATTATTATTGTTAGCGTAATAAATAATGGTACGGTTTTATTTATTTTTCATTTTTAATATCGGTTTAGCTTAGGATATTTTTATTATTTTAGCCTAAAACAAACTGAGCCGGCCTCCGTAGCCGAGTGGTAGCGTCTCGGCCTTTCATCCGGAGGTCCCGGGTTCGAATCTCGGTCAGGCATGGCATTTTTCACAAACGCTACAATTTGTTCATCACATCCTCTGAAGATATAACCTAACGGTGGTTCCGGAGGTTAAACAAAAAAATAAATAAAACAAATTGAATATACATACACATATAATCTACAATGAATAATTTAAAACACTTATCTTTTATTTTATGAATATCCTAACTTAACAACTAATTGAATTGAAAATTGTCGACTTTTTCAATGTTAAAACAATAATAATGTTTACGCACATTATGACGGAATTCCGTTTTATTTATCTTTTTTTTTTTCTTAGAAAAATTCTGTACCTGTTTAAGTATTTGTTTAATTATTTGTATAATCTCTTCTTCTTTTAGTTGTGAATTAATGAAGTTTTTCCTTTAAATTTTTGTTTTTTTTTTGAAGTTGTCGTCTTTTTTCATTTAATTATTCTTTTTAACTCGTCATTATTATCGTCTTCTTTAGGCACCGTTCATTATAATGTTAATTTTATTAATAGGTACTTTTTTAAATGCATAGAAATATTAATGAATGAAAAAAAAAATGGAGTGCGTTGGTGTTATTTGTGGTATAATGTGATAAGCCTCTACAATTCTATAGAATTAAGTTTGTTGTACGGATGGCCATTTAGTAACCCTGTTTTCTTCTTCTTCATTGTTATTATTATTATTATTATTATATTCTTACTTTTTATGTTTATATTTTTATTTGAAGTGTACTGTAAAAATATGAAAGTTTTTTTTTTTTTTTTTTTTTTTTTAATCCGTTACCACTACTGTTGCCGGTGATATCTAACGCAGCGGTATACGTATGTCATTGTAGAATCCTTCGTCGTCTGTGTGTGTATATATATATAGCGTAAAAGTTATAGCAGTTGTCGAGTTTCTCCCATCATCCTTTTCAGGTGAAATTGGGGCACCATTGTTCCGTGTAGCCAATTACAGTCTTTGTAGACAATAAAATTCAACAACAACGCGAGTCGGTATCGATGCCGATCAATGTATCGCACCGCATGCTGTCCGATCTTTAGGCTAAACATAAACACTCCGGGCTATCTTATATAAATCTATGCGAGGACCTACCTCTGTTATTCGTCATCGTTGATCTTCAATACTGTACTTCTACTTCTGTGTTGAATCTATTATTGTTTTTTCCTTTCTTTTTTTTGCGTAGGGGAGGGGGATTATGTTTATAATGAATCGGTATTAAGGATATTTTATTTAACAGATTGTTAAATATAAACTATTTTTTTTTTTATTTCGCGAATCATTTTACTGATATAGTTTAATTTTATTTACATTCCTTTCTTTCTTGTACCGATTTTTACTATCGAATTGTTGTTCTTTTACTATTATACATGCTCATTATTCGTTTCATTTATTCTAATATATTTTTTTTATGATTGTACCCTTTCAACATTAATCAGTTATAAATTAAATTCAATTACTAAAGTCCATTATAAACATTTTTATCGGTCGTATAAATTTTAACTAATTATCGCTAGACTGCCGCTGCATCGGAATATATTTCCCCGAATAAGAGCCCTTTACGGAAGTTATTTTTTGCGTATAACCGAAGAAAACTTACGATTTTTTTCTTAAACAATATTCGTGTATCTGTTCTGCAGAATTATTTTATTAATCCGGTTGAAAATAATACGAGTAAATATATTTCCGTTTTATGTTATTTGACATAACGTAAGATTTTTCGATAAACCGAAAAGATGTGTAACTATCCCTCTCTTGAAAATGGAATATTTGTTCATAAGAATAACAAAGCTGTCATTCCAGGTTTATCGTAGTGAGCGGTAATGAAATTAATTAGTTTCGCATTACTTTTACACTGAATTAAATATCCTTTCGGTCATCGGCTTCCCGAACTATCGGACTCGGTGTGAATTAATAAACTAAGGTCATGAACACGTATGACCTATAACAAGAGATAAGAAAGAAGAAAATTGAAATCTGTGAACATTTTTTTTTTTATGAGGTTATGAGCTCAACGTGAACGGTGTAGGAAATTAATCAATTGAAAAATTTGAGCTCATAATCAATAGGAAAATTTTGTAGCTTATGAAAACTGCAGTATGTAATCGGGATTCGAACCCATGACCTCCGGATGAAAGGCCGAGACTGCTACCATTCTTCCATGGTGATCGGATAAAAAAGAAGAAAAATATTAGGAAGCATGATCGTTTCGTTAAGCGAAAGCTATCAACTATAATTTATTCTTCGGTATTCGGTAAAGGTCTTTAAAATTTAAAAACAAAAAAGCTATTATAAAAGTTTAAAATCAAATACAATTGATAAATATTGTTGTTAACATAACGAAATGCGAGTATAGTATCCGGGTTATGTAATACGAATTACATTAGCCGTAAACTTTACGTACAAAAATCCATACAAATATAGAGAAAATTAAATAAATAAATTAAGATTTTGCTTTATAAAAGGTTGCTGTTTACATAAATACTCAAATATTTTGTAAAACAGTAAATAGTAGTAGTGGCCGTTCCTTTTATTTACTTATAGGCGACTGCCTATATGGACGGGTAAGTTTTTTTTTTTCAAAATTTATGATTTACCTAAAACAAAAAAAAAATTTGATGTCTGATGTTTTAAATAAATTTCATAATTGATTAATGTTTAAATAAATATGAAACGTAATGTTAACTTAATGAATAACTCCCATCTACTTATGCCCTTCGAATTAGAATTCTGATTTAACGTAGATCCGCCAGTTTTCCGTACATTTCTGAAATTCTTATTCGGATTTGCCATTTAACCGGACGGTAGCGTTTTTGTAAATTTTTTTTTTTGTTCACAGATTAGCGACCTTTTAAGCTGCATTTCCAGCTCGGGGATTATTCGGATATTACAGAAAAAATTATTTGGGTTTTTTAAATTAACTATTTTTTTTTTAACATTATGATATTTCTTAATATTCTTTAGTTATGTTGTTTTGCAACATTTTTATAACTGTTACAATGTTCGCCGATTTTTTTTTTTTTTACTCTGTTGCCGCAGAGTTTTTTTTTTGGCAAAATCAATTAGTTAAGTTTTCTTCTACTTCTATTCTCATTGCGCTTAAAAATAATTGAATGACAAATTCTTTTAACACGATTATTGGTGTTAAAAGCGGGCCCGAATACCACTCTTAAGACTAAAAAAGTGTCACACACGGTCGCTAAAGTCGACTATAGCGCTATGCTTAGCCGCGCCTTTTTATCCCGGTTTCACCTCTAGAACTAAGGTCTAGTATTCCAGTACAATTTTATTCTAATTTAATTTTTTAAGAAAGTCTTGAGTTGACGGGTAAGTGAAATTGTGTAAAAATAAATCAGGTGAAAGAACTAGTGTACTACAAATCAAAAATAGCAGAACCGGATACAGTTGTTTTTTTTTTCTTTTTTAAAATTATTATCTGCCTACTGTTTGCCATGGTTACGCCGGAATACTGTTCGGCTATTATGCATTAAACAATAATAAAAAATATCATTCAGTTTTTCGTAATTTTTTTACTCCATTTTTACTTTCCTGATTGTAGCGATAACCTCCGGTAAAGTTCACAAAGGCTAAATTCTGAGGAGGTGGGTGGTGATCGAAACTGCCATATGGAGGATGTCTTCTCCTACGGGGTCGAATGTAGCAGTATATGCTACTATAGCAGATAAAACGGGAAAAAGTGTAGATGGGTCAAAAAATCTAAAAACATAAAATCAATCTTTAATTAATTTTTCTGCTTTAAGGAAACATTAAACAAATTTAGAAAAATATGATGACAAATATGAAAGGCATGGCATTTTTACACGCTACAAAATTGTGTCATTTCATCTCATCTTCTGAAACAGTTCTGAAAGAACAAAGATGTGGATTCTACATAACTTCCTTGTACGCCTATTAAATTAATTGTGCACATGTCAGAGGTATTGTTAATTAATCAATATATTTAAATTTAAAAAAGAAAAGTTTCGAAAAAAGGAGGTGAAGTCTGATTCGAACCGATACCATTGTACCATTGTAAGATGCAAATATTTCATTTATTAAAATTTTATTTTGCTATAACTGTGGAACCAATGAAAATCAGTACCATTTATCATATATCGTTGAAAAACTCTCAATGAGGGCTTATTACTACATTTAAGAACAAATCCAAAATTCAAATTTTTGATTTTGGGCTCTTTTGGACAATTCTGTTTCACCAGATTGCAGTCAAAAGGAGAGGTTTACATCAATCCTAAATAAAATTTTCAACATTCTACCGCTAATCTTTTTTTAATTATCCGAGATACGTACGTATGTTCACACGTACAGACTTAACGTCGAAATAGTCAAAATGCATTCAGGAATGGTCAAAACGGATATTACCGTTGAAATCTGAAAACCGAAATTTTTCGCGATTATAATACTTCCTTGTACGAAAAAGTGATAAATAAATTATATTACTTGTGAAAAAAGTTTATTCCAATGGTTTAAAGCCCAAAAAATTTATTTTCGTCAAAGGGTTCGTGCGTTTGTACTATGAATGGTTGCTTTTATTTGGTCTTGTAACTCTGGATCCCAGTGACTGATTTTTTTTGAATTTTGGTAGATAGTTACTACCTTTGGGGTTGGGAAACATGAATTAAATTTTGAAAAAAATGAAAAAAGAGATGGTGTTTCGAGCGTAATAAAATTTAAAATCTTTACTGGACACTTTAGCAAAGAATTTTTCTTACTAAATTTGAAGTTTTTTTTTTTACGAAATCCCAAATTACCAAAAAATTTTATTTAATATTTTTTACTCCCTTTCCCAAAAAATGAGTTTCTACATTTTTCTTATTTTAGCTCTATCGTGTTTCAAAAAAGAAACTAATGGGAGGGTTTTGTATCACCTATATTTTCTGCATCAACAGCCCTTCAAACTACTATAAAATTGTTTTGCGCATCCCATTCCACTGGTGGTAACAGTAAATATTCTTTTAATTTAAAAAAAAAAATAAAATTATTTGATACTCTTTAATATTTCTAGGAAAAAGAAAAAAAAATAGCCAAAAATTTTCATACCCTTCCTAGTTTCGTGTATTTATAATTGTGGCTATATGTTTGTATTTTTTAAACAGTTTTAAAAAGTTTTCTTTTTTTTAATTTATTATCACCATTTTGGTATTATTTTATTAAGAATTAATTTCTCTGGAATGTTTCCCCGTGAATATGGGAGCCCTCAAAATGAAAAAAAAAAAATTTTTTTCGCTTCAAATTTTTATTGCTAAAAAAGTATTTTTTTAAACAATCAAGTCACTAAAATAACTTAATATCCTCCTCTTCTGATGGAGAACTCCCAATATTTTATTTTTTTTATTTTGATTTTAGTTTATTGAAAATCGGTTTTAGTGAATATTTTAATGATTAAAATAGTGAGCCCCAAATTTTCAAAAAGTTTGATATACATTTTTCGAGACTGTATGAAAAAATGTGTTTCCAAGAAACCGAAAAGATTATAAACGTAGTCTTTATAGAAAATAAGGAATGAAGAAAACAACGTTAATCAATTACTATCGAGCGTAAATTAAGCCTATTTTGAGATAATATATATTTGTAAAAAATTTATCGGTATGCAATAACAATTCAATACTAAGAAATGACGATAACAAACTAATAAAAAGAGATTCTTCAAGTCGTTTAGATGATTATACACTTCTTCATGTGAAAAATCGTTCACTTGAGTTATTTGGAAGAAATTTACTACATAATCACCACATGAACTTCCTGCAACATAAGAAAAAAAATCGTTGAAATCGTTCCGTCTGGTAAAGAGTAAAGTTTAAATCATACTCGTGTATAAAAAATGAATTGAAAAATTAATTTTTTTTTTGTCTTCAGTCATTTGACTGGTTTGATGCAGCTCTCCAAGATTCCCTATGTAGTGCCAGTCGTTTCATTTCGGTATACCTTCTACATCTTATATCCCTAACAATTTGTTTTACATAAACAACAAGAAAAAAATCGATTTAACAAAAATCTTGAAGAAAAATAACTTAAAAATCATACGTTGCCTGCCTGCATAATTTTTCCCAGCTATCTATCCCTCCAATAAGCGACTATTCCAAGGTGTTTTTTATATATGGCTTATAAGTCTATCTCTTCTTTTAACTATATTTTTCCAAATGGTTCTTTTTTCATCGATTTGCCGCAACACCCTCATCATTTGTCACTTTATCATCTCATCTGATATTTTACATTCTCCTGTAACATCACATTTCAAAAGCTTCTTATCTTTTCTTCTCAGGTACTCCGATCGTCCAAGTTTCACTTCGATATAAAGCTACACACCAAACATATACTTTCAAAAGTGTTTTCCTGACGTTTAAATTCATTTTTTATGTAAGCAAATTATATTTCTGAGTGAAAGCTCGTTTCGCCTGTGCTATTCGGCATTTTATATAGTTCCTGCTTATATTTATAATATATACATATATATATATATATTTTTAAACCGTTTAAAACTACTGATAAAAGTAACTTCTTTTATTTTAGCTGATGTTATTTTTCTAACACCAACCTTGGATTGATGAAATCAGATTTCAATAGTTTTATAAATTCGATCGATTACCTTACATTACCATATAATAATAGATACAAAATTATAAAAATAGCTCACGCACTAATATTGTTATTTACTTATAACATTATTTAATATTATTTATAAAATCATCTGCAGTAATAAAAATATTAGTCGGTTAATTTAATATTTATTGGTTTATAATCGGTCGGAATAAATATAAAAATAGAATCCGTGATATTTATCTCTTTAAAATACATTATCCTTACTCTATGAATGTATCCTGTATTTGTATGGCAATGAAATATATATATATAAATTTTGACTACTAATTAAAGTAAACCAAAACTACCCTTTGAAAATAAATAAATTTATTTTAAAATTGCACTAAAATCTAAAAAAGAATCCAACAATTTTAAAGAGCCAGATAAAATTAAAAGAATATTTGTTGGTAGTGTTTTAAGTACATAATTTTTTTTATTTTCAAGGTATATTCAGAATAATTTTAATTTAAAATATGGAAAGGTCATTAAAAAAAACCAAACGTATGGAAAAAAGTTCCTAAGAAACAAAAAGGCGTTTCGATAAAAATAAGAAAGGAAGCTTGTAAACTAGTAATTAGAAACAATGTAAACGGCCGCTACTGAGTGTCAGCTGTGACTAGATTATCAGAAGAATTGTAAGCATTGTTTTATCTTTACGAAATTTTTCCGTCTAATTATCTTGAATTATTTGAGGACTGGTGTTTTAAGGTACAAATTACATTACACTATTATATTTCTTTTCTGTACCGATCCGATGATAACCGATGATGAAATTAAAAGAAAAATATTATCAAAATAGCTTATAGAAGCTAAAGGAGATTTTTTGTTCAATTTATCTTTCAATTAATTTGTTTGGTAAAACTTACAACCGAGCTAAAGAAACTTTTTTTTTTTTTTTTTTTTATAAAATAAAAATGAAAAATGAATTCGGTGCGATAAACTATTAATCTAAATAAGGATTGAACCTTAAATAAGAATTAATAAAAAAAAACTACGGTCAGAACCAATTTTTTCTTTTGGATTTAGGCTACGTAAGTACAAAGGCAAGTACATTTAAACAAAAAAATTTACTAGGTAAATTTAGAAAATTCTATTGTTTTGTTCGTTTATCTGACTTTTTATAATTTTTTTTGAAATCAGAGTTTCTACATGCAATGAGCTACGGTAAGTTATTAAAACAAAATCTTAAAGAGAAACGTTAAAGAAATGTTTTCAAAAGTTGTTTGAGAAATGCTAGGTGGCGCTGGGGTTGAGATGTTTAGAAAAATTTAATCGCAAAAACTGTTTCAGGAAGTCGATATTGACATAGAAAACGATCGATATAGACGATGTATCTCGATATACAGCTACCTTAAATTTAATAAAAGTCGTTTTATTTATTTATTTATACTTTTTTTATGATTTTAATTGTTTATGAGTTATAATTTTTATTGAGTTTAATGAATACAAATGGGCTTAGAGTGCAGAGCCCCCTGGTTAGACGGGAAGGGCAAGTGAAGCGAGCCTTAGCTGGCTAAACTTCCCTGATCGCGACGGGAAACGCAAGTAACCATATAGCGCGGCGAAGCCGCGACTGGTCTGCAAGTATTAAATACTTAAATAACATGCATATTTATTTCCTCATTTATTTATTTATTTATTTTTTTTGAACGATATATGAAGGAAAAAGATAATAATGTTATTTTAGCAGATGTTTACATCTGATGTAAACATGTTGTTTACGTCAGATGTCGAGAGTTGTAAGGTTCAAATCCTAGTAAAGGTAGTTGTTTTATACGGATTTGAATACTAGATCGTGGATACCGGTGTCTTTTGGTGGTTGGGTTTCAATTAACCACACTTCTCAGGAGTGTCGACCTGAGATTGTACAAGAGAACACTTCATTTTCATTCATACATATCATCCTCATTCATCCTCTGAAGTAATACTTTACGGAGTTCAGGAAGCTAAACAGAAAAAAAGAAAGATAGATGTGTACAAAAGTTAACATTAATAAATAAATGCAAAAGTATAACCAGCTGATATAAAAAGAGTTACAGTTTTGTGTAACTGTTTATTCAGTCCTTGCTTTTTTCTTTCCTTTAAAGAACCGGGATCGATTTTAACTTATTTTCAAGTTTTATTTTCAGTTTGTCAACTAACACACTTATCGGGATGGGGCATGATTTTTTTCTTTAAGCTCGATTTTTATCTTAAGAATAAAAAAAGAGATCCTATTATAATATAAAATAAATACAGATTCGAATAATTGAGGTGGTTTATTATGAAATTAGCAATTAAAAATATTCAGTACCAAACTCCGGTGTACAGTAACGATTATAATTCACCGAGGGCTTAAATAGTGTTGATCTCGGGTGTTATTAATGTATTTCAAACTTGTTAAATAATTAATCTGTATATACTTTTTTCGTTCTTACGACTAAGAATCACTTTTATGTACTTTAGGCTTGTTTTATTTTCCGTAAAGATCATTCTCTCGCTTAATTGTTTCCTTTTTTTTCCATCTATTCAGGTGTATAATTTTCTTTTTCCTCTCTGGAAACTTATCTTGTTGTGTCGTTTACTCATTTCTGTCCTCGATAAAATATTTAGAGATATTCAATAGTTTTTTTTATATCTTTTTCTATTTTTTTTAATCATTAGGAAACAGAACCATTTCTTTGTGGTTCTGTTTTCGTAAAATAATTAAATATTTGTTTTTTTAATCTGTATAATATTGTTCATTCTGTATAAATGTCCATAAAATCTTAATCTTCTGATGATTAAATCCCAATTTTTCTTGTATTTTATACATAGTGATTCCCTGTGAACCACAATTTTAAAACCAAGGGTTTTAAGTAGTGATTCCTTGTGAAGTGTCATAGCTATTTGTATAAATCGCTAAAGCGCCCTATCAGATTTTATAAGGGGTTGTCGAGGGGAGGAGGAATCAGTTTTTCTTTACGTTTTGGAATCTCCTGAACACGATTCTGCTGTTTGTATACATACATATGTAGTGTGTAGTGTATGTATAAGATTTTTTCGTCCACTGTACCGAACGGTAATCTTACCCGATTTTGGCGAAACTTGGTGTGGTAATGTAAACCTACTGGGAATAGAGTTCTATTGATTTTCAAGCGGAACGATTCACAGAAACGTAATAAAAAAACGGGATTTTTGGGTATATTTTCAGGGTTTTTTTTTTTTTTCAGTTCTACTGGGCGCAATTTTTAACAGATTTTTATGAAACGTGGTAGGATTATATAAACCTATTGGGAATGGAAACCTATTGATTTTCACGAATCGGTTCACAGGAATCGGAGTTAAAAGGGAAAAAACCGCTTTTCTGAATAGTATTTGAAGGTTAAATAAAGTATGTGGTGTGACCCGTGGCTCCATCTTGCTGGACCGAACATCATTTTCTTAAAAAAAAAAAAAAATCCGATGATTGTTGAAAAAGAGCACAAAGAGTACCTTACCTTTTTCTGGCTGAAAAGGACGTTTATGTGTAACTTGGAGATTGGCAGTACCCTAAAAATGAGCATTTTGTTTGTTGACATAGCCACTAAAGTGTAATTGGGCTTCGTCACTCTACCACAGATTAGCCTAAAAAGATTCGATAGTGTTGATGAACTGTCGGGCGTAATGCGTACTTTTTGCAGTCCATTTTACAGACTAATTGGATTTTGTAAGGGAACTTTTTTTAAATGCCCGAAAAAAATTCTGCGCAATGATGTTCGAGTAATGACCGACTGAGAGGAACGTTTCTTTGTTGACATTGTGGTATTCTCCAATAAACGTTTCCTTACACACTCAATATTTTCATTACTTTTGGAAGATCTTGATCTTTGTGATCTTCTGGTACCGATCCAGTCTGTTCATATTTAAAAACCATTGTGCAGATGACTGCGCGTTATTTACAAATTTGATTTCTTTACAAAGAAATCGATGTGGTTAATACAAAATAGTGCTCGGATAAAATAAAGTGTACCCTAGATTTGTTATCAGCATTATGAAACGAGTTATTCAGCTACTATATATTAAATATCATGACAGGTACTTTTTCGATTACTTTTCGACTTTTCCATCTGTAAAAATCGCAAAAAAATTCTAAAAGTGTACCTTAAAAACTCGTTTTCACCATCCTCGAATAATTCGACTGTTTTGTTATATACGTTATTTCAGTTTCGATTAAGAACGAAAAATACCTCTCACTTTTACTTTTATGAAAAAAAAAATCCGGGGGAGTAACACTCGTAAGTATTATATTTTACAATTTTTTTAATCCCATTTTTCCCCTCTTTTTTTTAGATTAGGCCCGTGGAAATTAGTGAATTCTTTCGGCTCTATGCCTCACTCGGTACCGATCTACTAAAGGGAATATGGTATTATAATTTTTAACGTAAAAAAAATGCCGTGCCCGATCAAGATTCGAACCCGGAGTCTCCAGGTGAAAAACGATGACTACTGCTCCGCCACGGTGGTCAGCGTAGTATTAATATTATTTTCTTTTTCCGATTTCGAGGTTAAACTACTTGTTCATTTTAATTTCTGTTTGAAATTACCTATTTTTTTTATTCGCTATAAAAAATTATATTACGAGTTAAGCACGCGGAAGTACTTGAATGTTTTGGACCGATAACGAGTTGTATGAAGGTGTAGAGTAGGCCGTATAACACGGACTGTTCTTAACGAGCCCCATTGATACACCGATACAATTTTCCCTTTATACGATTATCATATCGGTCTCGCCGACGGTCGCCGCCATTTTGACATAGAATTGCGGTCGTTCGTTCCAAGAATGTATTGTATATATATATATATATTTATGCTACACCGAAAGAACCGAACTGCGACGACCTCCATTCCGATCGGATCGAAACCCCCCCCTTTTCTTCTCTCATCTTCTTCCTCCACCCTCCGCCCATCACCCTTCTCTTATTGACTTCCCCTACCTCTGCTCGCATTCTTTTTTTATGCTTTATTGGAAAGGGGAACATATCATGTTGTTTTCTCGCCGTTTGACACAAAACCTGACCGTCCAATCAAACGCAAAGATTTAATAAGTTGTTATTCTTGTTTCTTAGAATTTATTATACGATTCGATATAAGATTTAATTTTTGTTTACTAAATTTACTTATTATTTTGCTTTCTATTTTATTTTATACGATCGATCTACCATTATCTGTTATTTTACTGACGTATTATGACTAATGTAAAAAAAAAATCTATTAATTTTGAATATTTTGTGATCTTGTGACGCAAATACAATAATTATTATTTATTTTTCTTACGCATGTGAAGTAACATAAATAATTATTGCCTATTTTTAATGATTAATTTTACAAATCATCTCATACTCGGTTGTTTTTTAACTCATAAATTTTTTTTGAAATATCATTAACCGTCTGAAATGTTTTCTTCTTACGTATGTTATGCATGAGTACGTTAATAAATAAATGAGCTTTTTATTTTCCCCTAATTGTTTTTAAATTAAGTCGAATTTTAACAATATAGTTTTTTAATCATCGGTTAGTCGAGAGGTCTGATGTTATTTTATGTTCTCTGCTGAACGGTTAACCCATTTATTTTTTACAGTTGTTTAGCCACCCCCTACAACGAATTAAAAAAATCTGAAATTCTAAATGTACGGTTAGATCTAGTTCTTTTCTTTTACAAGAACTTGAGCCACACATTTATTTTTTTCCCTATTTGTGTTAACATCCCTCATCATTTCAAATTTTATCGAGTTTCATACTTTTCGACTTTCTCCTGTAATGCCGTATTTCGAAAACCCTAGTTTTTTTCCCTTGTTTCTTCTACTTTCCATATTCAATTGCATAAAGCTCTATACTTTGTCTAGAAGTTTCTTACTAATTTTTGTCAGTAATTTCTTATTAATTTTTATATCAATATTTGATAGTAGCAATAGTTTTGTGCCTATGAATACATCTCACTTGTTACGGGTATGTTTTATATCTAACAGTTACATCTTTCATCCTTTGCAGAAAATTTACTCTATATTAATAAATTACGATTCGCTGTCTAATTCTTCATTTTCATCCTCTTTACATTTCACTTTTTTTTTTGCATTTATTTTTATTGTGTTTTAGTTTCTTTACTTTCTAACTAAATTTCTCTACCGGCAATAAATCAGTGCCGTTGATTATTTCTTCCGACTCGTTAGTGTTTTCTATGGAAAGAACAATCTTTCTGGGAGTCTTGACATCCTTATTTTATCTTCTCTGATTTTTATTACGCTGTAAGAGTTTTCTTTCGACTCCTATATCTATTTTATGTAATGAGAATTACATTATATCGATTTTATGTATTGTATCAATTTCATATCGAATGAGAATTATATCGATTTTATGTAATGAGTTGAAAAGTAACGGTGTCAAACTAAACTCTTGTATCGCTCGTTTCTAAATCGTAATTCACCTTTCTTCGTCTATTCTTTATCGCCGCTGCCTGATTCTTTACAGACTGTAAATAATTTTTCTCCCCATATATTTAAGTCGAATTATAAAATGCTTCTTTTTATTTTACTTACAATAAATGTTACAGTGTTTTGTTTTATACTCGTATATTATTTTATTTTGTTTAGATACCAGATTGCTTCTAATTTTACTATTGTGATTTCCAAACGGATACCAGACGGTCGATTCCCATTAGTTTTAAACATCGTACGCGTATGGAAAATTACCATTTACAGCTTCTTCGCGAGTAAGAAAGAGATCTCTCTCTTTTATCTGTTTAGCCTCCGTAACTACCGTTTAAGGTATTACTTCAGAGGATGAATGAAGATGATATGTATGAATGTGAATGAAGTGTAGTCTTGTACAATCTCAGGT
>JAAAKQ030476078.1:11643-22951 GCA_010016005.3 Zanna intricata | reverse complement strand
CTACAACAACATTACACATGCAACATGCATTCACAAAGGGTCAGAACGGAGGCTAATACCTCCCAAAGAACCATGTTAACGTGACATTCTCTTCTCGCCACATCATAGCCCACATCAGACACAACACTACCACTGCCTCCACAAACGAACCGACCCCGGCGATGCCAAGCCTGATATTCCTACCAATGCTCCAGCAAAGAGCGCAAACCTAAAAGGCAGTCTCTGCCCCGCCAGAAGTATGCCACAATGCAAACTCAGTATTAAGAAGATAACTGTGGCTCCGTTTACAATACTATAATCAAACAAGAAAACCTAGGAGATTAATTCCGTTCTATTTTCTTAGAATTTTTTAGAAAATTTTAATTAATTATTAAGATTAGCCAAAGAAAGTAAACTGAAAAATATTTCTAAAAATATTATTTAAATAGATAGCATAACTGAGCTTGCTACAAGATATAATTTTAAAATGGTATATCTGACTAATTCTTATTAATTGTAAAGTAGGCTAGCTAAGAGCTATAAAACTACGTAAACTAACTATACTTATTATCATTTTAGTGATTATGTTACAAGTTTGTTTTTTTGTTTTTTTTTTTTTTTAATTTTTATACTGTGTCAATGGTTTTCAGTTGCTGTTAATTTTTTCTTTCGTGTAGATTCTTATTTAATCTTTATTGGTTTATTGTATCTGTCCCATATATGTGTTCCCATCCTTTCAGTTAGATAAGACAAGAGCCACATAAAGAGAAAAATTGGATTAGTGCATTTTAAGAATTGAATGATAAAAATTAACTAATAGTAAAGACTGCTACATTTTTGTTTGAATAATTTCAGATTTGTTGTAGAATTGGGTCTTATTATATTTTAGAATAAAGGTCAATAATGAAAGTACTGGATTGGAATGATTTGCATTGTTAATGGTTTATTTTGCTTTTATAAGTGAATAAATTTATGTTATTCCTATTAGTAGTGGCTATTATTTTATTATTTTTCATTTCCTGCTTTCTTTTTTAGATTAGAAATAATAGCGGATTAATAAAATTAATGAAAAATAAAATAGGAGAGCAAAGAAGAGAAATAAATAAATTACGGCGTGTTGTCCAAAATTGGGAAGCTAAGTTCCGGGACTTGTCATCTGAAGTTCGTGGACTTAGGGAACGTAGTGGACTTAGTTCTTTCTCATTATCAGGTATGATTTTAATATTACTGTACTTATCAAATTACTATTTTATTTTCTTGTTTGGCTAAACTCTTATTACGTATTGGAATAAGGATCATGCATAAATCTGCTTCTAGACAGGTTATGATAATGTTTAACTACAATTTGTGTTAGTTTATTTCTTCT
This sequence comes from Zanna intricata, assembly GCA_010016005.3. NCBI lineage: Eukaryota > Metazoa > Arthropoda > Insecta > Hemiptera > Fulgoridae > Zanna > Zanna intricata. The sequence goes on along the minus strand of JAAAKQ030476078.1, from coordinate 21,606 downwards.
CTAATGCAGACTTCTATACATTAATATCCCCACTGGTTCACAGTATGTTTGGAGACAAAGTAAGCTGTATTTGTTGAGTCAGGAACATACATAAGAGTATATATGTTCTTCTCCATTTAGTTACACTTTCAGGATAGCCAACAAAACAAAACATGTTGTTTTGTTCTTCAGATTAAAATTTGTTAAATTACCTTTTTTTTTTTTCAAAGGACTTGCAGTGACCCTTTGAATTGTTTATTATCACTTTTTCTTTTTCACTTCCAGATTCTTTTTCTGTGAGTAGATACTATGAAAATTTGGTCAGTATATTCTATATACAAGACTGAAGAGGCAGCAGCAAATGGTTCCATATTGGAGCTTGATGGGATAATGGTGACTATAATTTAGGCTGACACACATACATATGTACAAGTACATATTCATCTTCCAGAAATTACTAAGAAAACCCACCAGGTTGGTCTAGTGGTTAAACTCATCATTGAAGTCCTGAGTTCTAAGTTTCACTTTCAAGTCAAAAGTTTTAAGTTCGAAGGGCCTAATGTTCAAGAGAGTTCTAAGATTCTAAGGATCTAATAAGAGCAGTTACTTTTATATTGATTTGAATGCTATAGGTGGGCAAAAATTCCCTTTACAAGTGAATTGCATAGTACAGTTAGAATTGTTGATAAATATTGCTCAACTACAAAACAGTACAAAAAATGTATTTTTTTTTTACTATTGTTGAGCAGATTTACTCTTTCTTATTATTTCATCATAATTATTGTCATAATCAGAGTCCTGCACATGTCTTTTCGGTTAATGTGGGAAGGACATGAGAGTCTCGTTAAACCATGGCAATTATAAATGCTTTCAATGTTTTCATGTTTTGTGTTGTGCACCAAGAAGCATTTGGTGGCTTAAATGCTGGTTCAAGAACGTCAGAACACAAAGAAGACAATGACATACATTTTGAGGGACTTTGCTGTGCAGTTTGGAAAACCACCGCCATTATGGCCAATGATATTTGCATGAAAGAAGAAAACCTTTGTGACTCAATGCACCACGTAGCAGAAGGCCTACAACATGCATCAAAACTTATGTTACTGTAGCCATATCAACTGAAAAATCACCGATGTAGTCAACCTAAAGTGGTGGTGTGCAGAATTAAGCATCCCGCAATCAACTATGTGAAATCACATGTGGAAAGACTTGAAAGTTTCATATTTTCCGCCATCCTCACTGACAGAGTTGAGTGATTATGACTTCAAAAATTGTGCATGCATGTGAAATGCTCTCACCCGCTTCCCACTTGTAAAAGATCAAAAATCGGTTATGTTCTTTGACAAGTGTGCAATTTAATGTAGCTCATGAAATCAAAACTTTTATTTTTGGGCTTAAGACAATCCGCAGTTTTATGAGGAAATCGAATGCAATCCCCCACATGTTATGATTTGAGCAGTGATAACAGCAGACCATCTGCTTTGATCATATTTATTTGATGGCTCTGTGAACTCTTCACTTGATTAACACACGTTTGCTTCCAGAATTAACGGCAAGAGGAATAGCTGACATCGTTGCACTTCAACGAGATGGTGCTCCACCACATTTTTCTGTGTGTAGTCCGCACTCCCCCAAATGATTCCATACCAGTAAATGAACCTTTGTGCAGTTAATTGATTAAGGCCTAATTGTATCCCTTCCTGTTCTAAATCAGATGCTTATCACACATTTTCAGTGTGTGCACAATCCTGAATGAATTCGTTTGTGTATTTGAGTTCTTGTGTCATGAATTTTAAATGAAAACTATTCATTTAGAATTTATTATCCTGAAATAATTTAGACTTTGTAAACTTTACACTGTGGTGGTCCATTGAAGTTAACTTTCCTTAAAATGAAAGATTAAAATTGCCTGAAAGATTACTGATGATATAAATATCAGTGGTTTAGCACTTGCAATATTTTAAAACATGTTTAGTGATGTGTGGAGGATGGCTGTAAAATTTGTGGCTGAGCTGCTGTCAGTCAGATGAGAAAAATAGTACTTGGACTTGAATATTCAGGATGTGCTGGATGTGGAAACAGTGATTCTAATTCAGATTCAATCTGGTTCTCCAGATGCATCTTTTAGGTGATATTATTATTATTTTAGGTGACAAAAATAGAAATTGGCGATTTTTATTTATTGTTTCCTTATTTTTCTCATAAAATATCTGAACATTTTCTAATTGCAATTTCTGTTTACACTTTTTTTACACTTATTCCCATTTTTAATTTGTAAGTTTTTTTAATAACAAAGATTTTTCCATAGAAGAAATAACTTTCTATGTAAAATATTGTTAAATTATTTACCTGCAGTATATCTGAATCCAATGTAAAAAAGAGCACAAAATAACCAAGTAACACTGTAATGATGCATTGATTAATATGACTCTTTTACAAAAATAACTTTATTTTTCTTATCATTTTAGGTGATAATATGGAAGAAGATAATGTAACCAAAGTAGTTACTCGCAATCAACTTGTAAAGAAAAGAAAACGATAATTAGATCATTTAGTATTTATTTCTTGTTGAGTTATCAGTTATTATTTTTTTAAAACCTTAATTGGCTTTTTTGTGTAATCTGAAGGTTTATTGTCTAGAGTTATTTTTGTATTTGTAATTGCAGTATCTATAATAAGTAATTATTTATTTTTACAGAATAGTATTGACATCACTTTTTGGTATAGATTATGTGACGTATAAGCATATTGATAAATGCTGTTAAAACATGTTACTTTGTTTTTTTTCCAGATTAATTGATTAATTTATATTTGTATTTATTTATATTTATTAAAGTGTTATGTTTATTAAGTGTAAACTTCATTCTTATTTGTATTCTAGAGAATTAGTGCATTGCTTCTAATTTAAGGGTATTTTTATATTTAAAAGAATGATTTTTTTGGAAAATCTTTAAATGAAAAATTGTTAATGTTATTAGATCATCTAAACGTTTGTGTGGTTTTTTTTTTTAATTAAAATTGATCATTTCAAGTAGTTAACTTATGTTGGTTAATTCATGTTGTTTAATGTATTATTATTCATCTCCTATGAATCAGAAACTATTTTACAACTGATTTTAGAGTTTATGAAAACTTTCTTTTTTTGCTTGTTTTTCTACATTCATTTCCTGAGGTTAATTCATCTTTTCATAAGATTTGTTTTGTGAGATGCTAGTATGGAATAACAGTTTGTTAAATTTGTAGAAGGCTTTCTAAAAGTTATGATTTCTGATTTTTTTCCATTGATACAAATTACATTGTGAAAATTCTTATAACTGTTGGATATGTATTATTTTTACTTTCCTGTCTGTAGCTCAATTACTGTAGCACAATATAGCTTTAAGGGAAAATCTATCAGCTAAAATTTTGGTTATTGGGATTTCAAGATTTCTTAGTAGTTCTCACTTTTTCTGATTAGCCTCCAGAACCATCATAAGGCGTTACTTCAGAAGATGAGTGAGGATGATATGTATTGTCGCCGAATGGCTTCGACAACAGTGGAACTCAACATTTTTTGGTGGCTCTGAAAAGGGCCATTTGTGTCATTGTTGATGTTAACCTGATAACCCTGAGAAGGGCTGTTGTTGTTAGCTCTGAGAAGAGCTGTTGGATCTGGAAGATGGTCTCTGGCGAAGTTTACTCAGCTGCAGTTGGGGAGTTGCGGCTCGTCCATTGAAATCCAACTGGGCTTTCCCTCAGCGGCGGTTGAGTTCCCACCACATTGTGGTAGTGGAGACCCCCAGAGCCCCGCAGTGTCGGGTCGGCGTCGATCATCATTCGCCAGCGCAATCGAGGCTGTTCTCTTCAAGTGATCCAACGCTGGGCCGGCTCTTGTAGCTGTGTCCACTGGCCAGGGCGATGGAAGTCTGGTGAGCTGGAGCAGGAATGGTGCATCCACATCCAGCGACTTCCTTGGTGGGCCAGCCATGCATGCTGCTCCGGCTAGGTGGTTCAGCGTTGGATCAGCTAGGGAACTCCTTTCAGCTTCTTCCATCTTCTTCCCTGAGGTCTTCTCTAGGCGGCTGTTGGTGGTGAAGTGAATTTTGATGCTAGGAAGCCTTCATTTATTAGAGCCCACAGTTGTGGGGTAGTGTAGCTATGATGGTAGTATAGATGCGCGAGCAGATGCCATGTGGTGGGAGTGCCCGCCTATCCATGCACTTTGTACACTGACTCCAGCTGACTTTTTCATCCTTGCACCTCACAGAGTTAAAAGACATGTGGTAACAGTATGAATGTAAATGAAGTGTAGTCTTGTACAGTCTCAGGTCGACCATTCCTGAGATATGTGGTTAATTGAAACCTAACCACCAAAAAACAGTGGTATCCACAATTTACAGTATGGTGAAAAGTCCCTTTACGTGTTAATAGCATAATACAGTTAATATGTAGATAAACATTGTTATGAATATATTCAAAAAAGCAGGGTATTTCAACATTTATGTCTGGTTAAAATTAATATTTACTGTGAATAACATTGTTGCAATGGTTCAAGATTCACTTATTGGTTTGAAATCATTTAGCCGTGTATGGACAATCACAGCAAAATGTGGTGGAGCACCTGTTGAAGTGTAATGATTTCAGCTCTTCCTCTTGGCATTAATTCTGGAAGCAACTGTGTGTTAATCATATGAAGGATTCACAAATCATCAAAGAGATATGGTCAAAGCAGATTATCTGCTGTTATCCCTGCTCAAATCATAACATGTGGCAGATTGAACTCGATTTCTTCATAAAACTGCAGATTGTCTTCTGCCCAAAAAAAAAAAGTAATTTCAAGAGCTACATTAAATCTCACACTTGTCGAGAACGTAACAGGTTTTTGATCATTTGCATGTGGGAAGCGTGTGAGAGCATTTCACATGCATGCACATGTTTTTCAAAGTTATAATCACTCAACTCATTGACTGAGAGTGGCCGAAAATATGAAAAATTCAAGTCTTTCCAAATCTGATCTCACGTAGTTGATTGTGGAATGTTTAATTCTGCAGACCACTTACGGGTTGGCTTCATCAGCGATCGTTCAGTTGATACCGCTATAGCAACACAAGTTTAGGTGCAAATTGTAGGCCTTCTGCTACGTGGTGCATTGAAAAAACTTCCTGTCACAAAGGTTTTCTTTTCTCACGCATATATCATTGGCCATGATGGCGGTGATTTTCTAAACTGCCCAGCAAAGTCACTCAAAATGTCTGTCATTGTCTTCTTTGTGTCCTGACGTTCGTGAATCCACACAGAAGCTACCAAGTGCTCCTCAGTGAACAACATAAAACAGTGCAACAGTGAAAGCAGTTGTTTTCACTATGGTTTAACTCGAGACTCTCGCATCCTTCTCACACTAACCAAAGCAATATGTGCAGGACTCAGATTATGACAAGAAATAATAAGAAAGAGTCGGTCTGCTCAATAATAGTAAAAAATATACAGTTTTTGTATTGTTTTATAGTCAAGCAATGTTTATCTACATGTCTAACTGTACTATGCTATTCACATGTACTTTTCGCCCACACTGTAGTATTCAAATCAATATAAAAATAACTGCTCTTATTAAATACTTAGAATCTTAGAACTCTCTTGACCTTAGGACCTTTATACATAGAACTTTTGACTTAAAAGTGAAGCTTAGAACTCTGGACTTCGAAATCAGCTGATTTCGATGACGAGTTTAACCACTAGACCAACCTGATGGGTTTTCTTAGTAATTTCTGGAAGATGTGTATGTACTTGTACATATGTATGTATGTCAGCTTATATTTTTATTAATATTCCAGAAATTAAATATTATTAAACCAGAATGGCTTAACATTAAATCTACAAAAAGTGTCTATATATTGAACATTGAATGCATTAAATTTTGTAAAAAAGTTAAAGAAAGGTTGAAGAATAGTTTTCATCAATTTGAATTTTTGTATAATGGTCATAGAAAGTTAAAACTATGTTATTTAAAATTCCAAATTTTTAAGACAATTGTATTTAAGGATTTAGGAGGATATTTAACAGATATTTAACACTATTTCTTAGCAGTTCTGAAATTTAGCTTAAATATCTGAATATGTAAAAAATCCCAACTTTTGCCTAATTTTTGCCATCATGGAACACATTTTTTTTTTCTGGTAACAGCTACACTGAGTATCTCAGTAGGTGTTAGCCAACTGATTCAGAATATTAAAAAAAAAACAAAAAAATTTATTTTACTATCCTATTAATTCTCGGTCTCATTTTTAACCGTAAATCTCTTCAATTTCCTCTATCCACCATTTTGATTTTTTCAATAATAATTTATATTGTAAAAACAGATTGAGATTATTTTAATGAAACTTGGTTTATATATACCAAAAAACTTCTTCTAAAAAATAAATATTAGTTTTATTATATAAAATAAATGTTAAGAAATTTATTATAAACAAAATGACACCTCATTTCTTCAAATTGTTGATAAACAGCCAAGATATAACTGAAATTGTTAAGTGGATTGTAAAAATTGTGTAGGCACAAAATTGACAGACAGCATTTTGATTCAGCAGTAATACTATATGAAGTGAAAACAAAAAATATTTTCAAAACAGGTTATTAAAAACTCTTTTTGAGAAAAATATTCATATGTAAGTTCCAATTTCTGTTAAATTTACACTCCAATATTTACAAGGGAATAGCTGTACTCAAAATAAATGTCATTAGATTTTGATGAGTTTTTCTAAACCAGCTTAATCATTAAATACCAAATTATACTAAAGTATTTCTGTGAACGAGAACTATTGTCTTAAGTTTTAGTTTGATCTACAAAGCAGGTAAGATGGTACCTGATCACTTTTTATTAGTTTAAAATCATTAAACAGATTTTATATTAAATTGCAAAATTTAATTTAAATATTTCCCTTTTATGAAATGAAACAGTGGGTAATTAATTTAGGTAAACTGCTACAGTCAATGCCCTGTACTAGAAACACTCTTTGTTTATTTTTTATGTATTATTTCATAACTGATTTGATGAATTTTAAGTAAAAATAATAGTCATTATTATTTGAAAACCAAGCATTGAATTTGCAATAAAAATTTATCAAGAGGAAGCTGAGAAAGTTATGCAACCTTCACCATTTTTTTAATCATTTTTAAGCTTTTTTAAGGATTTAAAAAAAAATAGAAAATTTAATCTGAAATGAAATTTATATTTACTATTTGTCGATGTGCATGATGTTTACTTAAATCCACATAATTGTTTTTTTTTTCAAGCATTTGTCTTTGAAATCTTTCATTATTATGAGTACATAATTTCATACTCAACACTAATGATAATACACTATTATAAACACGTTTTGTTCAATTTTTATTAATTCAGTTTTTATTAATTTTAACTTTGTGTTTTTTAGATTCGTATTTATTATGTAATATTTATGAATTAGTTAAATTCTTGTAGTTTAAAACCTATCTCTAATTTCAAAATAAAAAAATTAAATTGGAAGCAATGCAACATTAAGATGTGTTCAGTGTGTGAATGTATGTGTATTTATGTATATATGTATAATAATTTCATGTATTTTTATTAATTTGTAACAGTTAGATAAATTTAAGTAAGATGAAGTTGTGATTTAATAATAATTTCTTTCAATATTACAACAATTTTAATTAATAATATAAAAATTATTTATGTATAAAATATAAAAAATTGATAGATTAAAATTTATATTATGATTTTATGCTAACCACTTCATAAATACTCATTTAGATTAAAAAAAGGTTTAATTTTTTGTGATTGTTTGAAATAGTAAGATAACAGTCAATAACTTTTGTGAATTAAAATATGGTAGAACCTCAATAACATTGACTAACTTGGGCCTAGGTTTGATCAGATTTTCAGTTTATTGAGATTTTATAAATTAACTATTAAAATAGCAATTTATTGTTACAGTTAATTATGCTAAAGCAATAAATATATGTATGAGTAGTTCTTATATACTTTTATTGTTGGTAGAAAAACTAGCAATTGAAGAAGTTTAACTTGATAATTTGAAAAAAGGTTGGACATACTATTTATCATGTTACTTAAAAATGTTTTAAAAAGATTAAAAATATGTTTTCAAATAAAAATATAATCAGAATATGATTATTTTTTTTATGTATGGCAAGTTTTTTCTGAACCCGTTTCCTTTTTCTTCTATAAACATTTTTCTTTAAGTTTTTTAAATTTTAATTGACTAAATTAAAAAATTACATAATAAAAAAGATAGTATAAAATTTAATCATGATATTAAAAAAAAATGTTTTCAATACAAATAACATTACATAACAGTACAAATAAATGTCTTCAATGTCATTAGTTACCTTCTTTAAAAAATATTTAATTAAGATCTTGAATTTTTGGCACGGGGGCTGTGCACCCGATGTCACTAAATCCCACCCCTCCACACTCTCATGGTTTTAGCACTTCTATTTTTCTTTTTTTACTTATGTTATCTTATAAATAGCTTTCTCCTTACATTATTAGTGTCAACTGCTTTGTTTACATTCTGTACTTTTTTCCTTTGGTTTTTAGTCTCTTTGTTTTTTTTTTAGATTGTTGCCATTTATTTATGATATTTAAGGTTGTTTCTTAGTTTTTCTCTTATAAAGGCTTTAGATTTTTACAAATTGCAAATAAACATCTAAGCCGGCCTCCGTGGCGCGAGTGGTAGTGTCTCAGCTTTTCATCTGGAGGTCCCAGGTTTGAATCCCGGTCAGGCATGGCATTTTTCACACACGCTACAATTCGTTCATCTCATCCTCTGAAGAATACCTAACAGTGGTTCCAGAGGTTAAAAAAAAAATAAACATCTAAAAATAAAAAAAAACATGATAATTTACGGGATGGGGCCCTCCACCTAATCCCACTCTTCCATCATTATGATTCTACTATTTCCGTTTTACTTTTCTTTCTCCTATGTTAGCTTTTGTTTGCTTATAAATACCTTTTTTCTTAGATTATAATAGAGTCAACTGTTTTAAGTTTTCATTTTGACTTTTACTCCTTTGGTTTTTAGTTTCTTCTTTAAGCTTTTTTAAAAAGCTTTCTTTCTTTCATTTATGAAGTATTTTATTTTAAGGTTTTCTTATTTCTCTTTATAAAGTTTCTTTTGATTCCTTTAATCTTAATGTATAATTCATAAAAAAAAAAATGATAATTTCGAGATGGGGGCCCTCCACTCTATCTCACTTAATTTCGCCCTACCAATACTGATATGGTTCTACCATATCAGAATTGGTAAAATTTCTGTTTCACTTTTCTTTTACTATTATTTTTCATTTAAATATCATTTTCCTTAAACTGTAGCAATGTCAACTGTTAAGATTTTTTTTAACTGTTTTTAAACTTTTTTTAAACTTGTTGCCTCCCTTTTATTTATGAAATACTTGATACTAACTACTAACTGATAGGAAGTATTTTCCTTTTTCTAAATCTTATTAAGTGATTAAATTTTTTTCGATGGGTTTTATTTCTTGTTTTTTTTGTAAACTAGACTTTAATACAATTTAAATAGTCTTTTGCTATTTGGCTTAAATTTTTCCCTATTCGGCTTTTTTTTTAATTTAATTACAGAATTTCTTTTTTCTTTAAGCCTTCAAGTGAAGTTAAATATGCTACTATTAGATATTTTAATTAGAAGTATCTTAAAATAATATGACAGTTCTGTGTTACTTATTAAACATTGTTAAACAAAATTTCTACTTTTGCTCCATTGCTAATATTTTTATTAATAAAAAGTAAAAATACTTTATAAATATTATTTATTTAATTATGTAAAAAAAAAATCCTAATAATATGCAGTGTCAGCTTATGAATATTCCCTACTGAGTTGAAGCAGTGTTTATAACATATTGGTGTCAAAATAGAAAGGACACATTTACCTGTAGCTTTGCACTGTATGTCCCAGTCGCTTTTTACAACTATAATGCATGTAAAAACAAGGCAAA
>JAAAKQ030476078.1:0-11543 GCA_010016005.3 Zanna intricata | reverse complement strand
GACACATTTACCTGTAGCTTTGCACTGTATGTCCCAGTCGCTTTTTACAACTATAATGCATGTAAAAACAAGGCAAAAAAGATACAGTTAGTGTAGCCTTCTCTGAGAGCAGTGATGTTCACTAAACAGCCAGGTCTATGTCTGTACTTCATAAACAGTGTAATGTGTCTTATAGATCTAAAGAAAGTAGTATCAGGAAAGTTGTTTACTATTACAAGGGAAAAAGATCTGTCAAATATTGCATTACTTTCCTGGCTATTCTGATCAAGTACACAATACCTTGCTTAGCTATTTCACTGTAAAACCTTCTATTTTCATGAAAAATGTTTAAATGTAAGAAATAAAACAAAATTTTCTGAATTTTGTTTGTTTACTACAAACAAACATCTAATTACTCTGGTCACATGAAGGAAAAACAATCATTTTCAATGTAGAAATAACATAATAATTAATAAAAACAATTAAACATAGCTGTTTTGCATTCAAAAATATCAAGGAGCATTGTTAAAAAAAGAGATAAATATTGAAAATTAAAAAACTAGATTGCTGAAAAAACCATTCTTGACAAATATTGCTGGTTAATATAGGATAATTGAAGAGTGTGCAGATGACAATTTTGTATATATATATATTTACACACACATACATATTTATATAGCCATAAGACAGTCCTGCTAACATAAGGACTGCAGAGTGTGCTCATACATCTAAATCAGTTCAGCCGTTGAGCTGCTCTCTCTTTATCTGTTTAGCCTCCGGAACTACCGTAAAATATTACTTCAGAGGATGAATGAGAATGAAGTATATGAATGTGAATGAAATGTAGTCTTGTACAGTATCAGGTTGACCACTTCTGAGATGTGTGGTTAATTGAAACCCAACCACCAAAGAACACCGGTAATCCACGATCTAGTATGAGATCTATATTCACGAGCTGCTACAGTGAAACAAACGTTCATACATTCATATACAGAACCTAAATACATTACACTCCTTTTTGGACAATCGTATAAAAACACTAGTTAACTCGTATCTCAAACTTTCATTCTGAACGATTCGGAAATCTCGAGTTATTAAAAAACAATTCATTCATCTGATAGATTTTTTTCAATTATTTTAGAATTTATTTAAGCATATATATGTATAAGCATATTTATACACCCTATGACACTCCTGGTAATGTAAGAATTCCAATGCGGGGTCATATATCTAAATCGGTTCAGCCACTGAGCTGCTACGGTAGAAAAAGACACAAGTAAACCCTAAATACATTACATTACATTACGCCTTTCTGGGCAGTTGAATATTTAGCAATAAGATTTTGGCACAAAGCGGATCAATGGTGGTGCGCGAGGCGGCTTCACACGGCTCCCTCCACGACACTCTTCCGCTAGAAGCAGCAGTCTGTTGTCAATAAATTTACAGATTATTTAATTTAATTTCTGAGCGTAGATTATTTTTATTTATATTTTATATTTGTATTTTTATTTATTAATTAATAAAAGAAAGGGATTAGTTAATATTTAGCAGTAAAAAGAACATGCTTACATGATCGAACATACTGGCCGTCAAAAATAATATAATTTTTTTTTTCTTAAATGATTATAAACAATAAGCAAGTTGAAGCAACGGAGCAAGAAAGAACATGCTTACATGATTGAGCATACTGCTCATCAAAAAATCATAAGAAAAATTGCATTCTAGATTGCAAATTTGCCTAATTTTTAAATTGTAAATTATTTTAGTTTGTTAACTCTTAGTAATGCTAATTTTTATAATAATTAATAAACGATCTTTACAGTGTTTTCTTTTAAACACAAGTAAAATATTCTTTAATTTTTATAATTATTTTTAATTGAATTCCTTATTAGTTTATAAACCCTCTATATATTTTTTCAAAAAATTATTTTTATTGGAATTTTAAAAAATATTATTTTTATTAAATCTAAAAATGTGCTTTTTTTCACTCAGCTCTAAGAACTTAAAAACTATTTTTTATTTATCATTTTCATTATACATTATACTATTTTTTATTTTTTTACAATTTTTAAACTCTATTCTTTTCTGTATCAGATATTATATAATGCTAATCTAACATGATAATTCTTGTCCCAAGAATTTTAATACAGCAGTATTTAACATTTGACTTAGAAATTAGGAAACAAATTTTCCTTGCTCTTATTTGATAGGAGAGAACTCAACGTTACTGTAAACTTTCTGCTTCAAATAACTCCCAAGAATTCACCCTAGAAGTGGTATAGAAGCTGCATGAAACCTCTTGGGTATTTAGAAACTAGTAGAAGTATTAGTAGTATTACTACTAGAAGTATTTAGAAATTCTATTTTACTGTGAATTTTATGCATAAATTATTGAGTATTAAATTAAGTATATCAACGTATATGAATTATTACACAAAACTGTAGTGTTATTGTGTAATTGTATGAAATCTAATCTTAATTTTAATAAATTAATATATTATGTTTTTATAAATATAATAAAATGTAAATAAAACAATACAATAAATAAAAAAGTCTTATTATGTAATATGACCTCAGTTTTTTTGTAAAAGATATCAGCTGTTATTACCATTAGCCAGTAATAAATGCAACCAGAAATATATACCAAGCAATAGTTAACAGTAAGCTATAAGAAACATTTTATTAAATATAGTGTTCAAAAAGTGACATAACCTAATGGGAAAATGAATAAGTTACAATAATTGTTGAAAGTGGCCTCCGTTGAACAATTCACGTAATTGAATACTGCGTTGCATGCTCTTAAACAAATGTTGTAACATTTTTTGAGGAATTCTAGTTACACATCGTTCAATTTCACTCTGCAGTTCAGGAATGGTATGAGGATGACTTATGTAAACAGTATTCTTAAAGTATCCCCACAAGAAAAAGTCAGGAGGGAATAAATCAGGAGGCTGATGGAGCCATAACCCTTTCATAAATTAGTTGTCCATGAATACACTGACAGAAAGTCATAGTATTGGCTTTATGAGCCGTAGCATTCTCCTGCTGAAACATGTCCTTTACCCAGTCTGCAGATATAGTGTTTACAAATTGTTACACCATTTGTATGTAGGGCTCACTTTTGCCATAAAAGAATGTCATGAAGATCCACCTATGTGACATTGCAGAGAAAATACTCACTTTTTTCTTGCAGAGGAGACATAGGCCGATGTAGATTTTCTTTACCCCCAAGTTCATGAATTCTGTGCACTCATGTACCCATCAAGGTGGAACTGTGCCTTGTCAAACCAAAACTAATCATAAAGTTCTTCCCCATCTGGCATTACAAATGACATGAACCATTACAGAAAGCTACACATTTTCCAGTGGCTACAGGTAACAACTCATGAACAACATGAATTTTGTACAGATGCATTTTTAAACTTTGTACAATGCCGTGTGGACACTCCAACGGAGAGAACAGACGAGCTAGATAGGTGTCACACAGATTTCTTGGACGAACAAAATATGCAGTTTTCACATTGATCAACTTTTCTGGTGTTAGCACTTTCGATCTTCCACTTTTGGTGGTATCTGCAACATTCCCTGTCTTCTGGAACAGCCGCTTTATGGAGGACTTTTTTGGTGTATCTACACCATACTTTTCAATTAACTGGCATATCTAATATATGGAAGGCAATGGATATTCTCTGTTACATTGAGTAACCCATTTTTCTTCAATTAAACTTATAAAAAAAGAAGGAAACATTCTTTCATAAGGTTGGATCATTTTTTTGAACACTGTTGTTTACATACTGGTATTTTACTCATATTTTACACAATTTAATTGTAGGGATGATACTCCCTGAGATGTTTCAAGTGTTGTAGAGCCATCTGGCTGAAATGGGTGCAGTTTAGAGTCTTATTTGGATATCAGGTATCGAAAAGGGATTTTATATCTGCTTTCTCTAATATCTTTTGCTTAATTTTCTTTTCCTTATAGGAATCAAGAAAGTTGGTTGTTCTTGAGGAAGGTTGCATGCTTATGAGAAGTAGATAAAAAGAAGCTACTTTCTTTTTAGTGTCGGTTAGTGTAATACTTTCTCACTGTTTGGTGTTATAGTAATGGCTGAACATCTATGGAAAGGTCAGACTGAATAATTTATGATAGGGAATATTGCACGCATGTGCACTGTTTAAACACACACACCCGTGTGCGCACACACGCACACAATTACTACTCACAAATTCAATATCAGGAGTCGCTTTGCTTGGCCAGATCTCTTACTACCAACATTTGTATGCCAACCTCAGTAGATGATGAAGTTTCAATGTTCGAATACATTTAGTTTGAGTGAAAATGTTCTAAATCTAATATATCAGAAAAATAATAAGGGCAACTATTTCTCATGTCTGATTGCACTCAAATTTTTACTATATAAACTATTAATTATCAGATAATACATACTAGAATTTATGTTTTACTACCAACATTTATTATTTTATAACTTTATACAGACGCATAGATTTAGTTTTTTTTATTACTGATGACATTAATAGGGTAATTTTTTTTAGATCCTTGTAAAATTAATCTTATTACTATATACTTTTCATGACCTATTACTATGACTTTTCATATCACTGTGAAGAATCAAACAGATCAAAAGTAGTCATTTTTAATTATTTATCTGTGCCTTCTCTATCATTTGTGTTATTATGTCTTCTATTATTGACCTAGAAGATTCAGTTTCTTCTTCGGAAAATTCTAATGCAGTTTGTACTATATCCTGCAAAAGTATTTCCACTGTTTCTTTAGCCGATTCACTGGCCGACTTTAATGCACTTTGGATAATATCTCGGGTAAATTTTATTGAAAAAAGAGCTGTATCTTTCACTGGTTGTTGCAAATTTGATTCTGATGATGTTGATGTTGATGGTGTTATCATTAATAACTTCTCCTTTGCACATTCTATTTCAACAGTTTCAGGTTTTGACATCTTTTCTTTGTAAACTGGCTTTATCGTTGTTCGTAATTGCACTAAAATAAAATAAAATCACTGATTAATCTTTTAAAATTAAATCAAATTTTAATAGTTTATTAAATTTTTTTTTTTTTTTTTGTTTAACCTCCGGAACCACAATTAAGTATATCGTATATTTTCAGAGGGATGAGATGAATGAATTGTAACATGTGTGAAAAATGCCATGCCTGACCGGGATTTGAACCCGGGACTGCCGGATGAAAGACCGAGATGCTACCACTCGTGCCACGGAGGCCGGCAGTTTATAAAATATGGCTGGTTCTAACTTATGTTAATTCAAACTGGCTAATATTGTGGGGTTTTAGTAAACAGACAATATGAAGTATATTCAAATTAAGTTTATAATTATGAAAAAAACAACTAATAAAAGCTTCTTTTTCTGGGATGAGATCATAACAGCTGGTAGGTACTTGATTTATGGGTACGATTCTAAGATGTGGAATGCAGATACACCAAATTTTGTATTTCTATAAAGTAAACTAAAATTATCAGTACAAATATATTTATTTATGTCAAAACCTTTTTAATTATGCATGTAATCTTCTTCAGTGACAATTATTGATTAGATTAGTGCGGAGGTGTCAATCAATAAACCTTAATCAACTATTTTGTGGTCAGTGTAAAACAACTTTTGTTCTTGTAAAACAACTTGTGATTTTGTTGATTTTTATCAACACTAATAATCAAAAATTAAACACTAAAACAAAACACAAAGTTTTGTTTTAGATAGATCCAAAACACTGTTGGGTATGACCAATATTAAGAAAATACTGGTTATTTTTTCTGACATCAAAGAAATTTAGCACAAAGAATTCATATGATTTAGCTAAACTGAAAATCCCATCTTTTATGTTGTAGAAACTGCATGAAGATGAAATTAGAGGTATTACCCTTTGCTCAACATACAGTAGTTTTTTGGTCAATAACATTACTATCCCTCTGCTTTACTAGATTTGGTCACTCGTGATCTCCATCACAAACATTCATTCACTCTCACACTCTCTCTCATAAGTCTTATTATCTTATCTCTTTATCTCTCATAAGTCTTATTTCATTCTTCATATGTTTATCCTCTAAATCTTGCATTTTTTCAACTTCTTCCTTAACATGGAATATTCATCACCTGTCACTCTGGCTTAATAGTGCTATGGTAGTGGAAGTCATTCACCAACTTCCCCATTGGTTTGGCAGTTACCTGGAGGTTATTTCAGTTGCTCATATTCAGTGTGTTGCAACCATTGATAACAGAAAAGCTTATACAGAGGTTTGAAAATGCTTAATAGTGGGTAAAGCTTGGTTTCCTACCCTTTCTAGACTCTGTCATTATCTGGATTATTTCAAATAACATTCCATACTTGAAGTAATTCATGACTCGTGTGTCAGAAATGATAAATCTGAGGCAACTTTTAGCTTAATGAAATTGTAAGATGTAACATACTGCCTTCTTTATATTATGGGGATCTACAATTCTCTTTAATTTATAATATATTGATGTTATTTATGTATTTTCTCTTAACTTACTCATTGTGTGCTGTAAAAGTAAAGTAAGAACTGTTTAATTTTTGGGAGGTTGTTTTCAGTAGTCTTATTTTGTTATGCATCTCATTTGTCATGAGGACAATTTCATGCCTGCTATTGAGTTTTTATTAGGGCACACTAGTTTTGTAAGGGTGCAGAGAGGGGTAATAAATATTTTAAGAAAAAGTTTTTTAATGAGTTAAATAAATTCATTACTATGAATTGAAATTGCTCGATTTTATTATGCTGTGTATTAAAATATAGTAGACTTACTACTATATTTTTTTTTACTTTTAATCAAAAACTTCAGTCATTTATACATGTTTACATAAAAAGTAAAATTGAAAATAACTGGATAGTAGTGTAATTTTATTTTAACAGGGTATCCACTAACTGCTTAAAAATGATACATGAAAGTTGTTCCTAACCTGCAGGAATCTGGTTCATTAACTGTGGTTGTAGCCACACTTTTTTTTTTTTAGAATCTTTATTTAAGAGCCTTTAAGTTCAGTTAATATTAAGTTCAGGCTCTGATTAATTTTTAGATATTGTAACAATTAATTGTATCCCAAGAATCAAACAAATTCTAGTAGTAATATTCAGATCCACTTATAGACTAATATACCTGACTATAATAAAACAACTAAATAATAAATTATTGATGATTAAAACATTCAATATACACCTCTTTATATGCTTGTTTTATGAGAATTATTCATTTCTACTTAAATGTAATAAAATAATGTACCTGCAGGAGCTGCAAGTGCTGTAGTCGGATCTTTAGATAACAAGTTTTCAGTTACTATTTTATTAGCCATTTCTAAATATCTTCTTTGTTTTTGTTCAAGTTTACGTCTTACTATTTCTTTGTGAGCTTCAGGAACTACAAAATTGTGTAATAAGTGAGCTATAATTTCTTCTTGCTCAATCATGTCATCTCTGAAAAGTGTGTATAAAAAAAAAATTGTTCTCTTATTACACGGTTATTACTAAGTTCACTGAACTGTTTTATTTTGAATTAATCTAAAAAAAAAAAATGGATTTTGATGCTCATTTGATTTAATTACATCATTTTAACAACATTTAATTACCCCATTTTTATATAATCAATGCTTTTGTTTGATAAGCATTCAATCAAATACATAATTTGATTAAAATGTACATTTTTAAAATCATGATAAGTTACAATTAAAGGACAGAAAAATAAAATTTGAACTGATTTTTTAATTATTTATTCCATCTTAGGTTGTATGTAACACACAACTCATCAACCACAATCACAATATTTATGATTCATTTATTTTTCAATTACGTAGAATGTTTTTAAATATTTTCCACTATTTTAATTAATATTGTGGACATTTTCTTCAAGTATTAAATCCCTTAAACATAAGTCGGGATCAGTGGCGGCTCATAGCTAAAATTAATGGGAGTGCTGCTCCAGAAAATTTTTTTCTGGGTTCTTTTCAAGGCCATGGTTAAAAGTTTTCTGTAAAATAAAAGAACCGAAAAAAATTAATCAAATAAAATAGCTGGAAGCAGAATAATAATCTAATTCTACACCTTATCTCATTCAAGAATATGGTACACGGTTTTAAGCACATTGTACTTAAAATCCATATTCCTTTTAACCGAATAAATAGTTTTTAATATTATTATATTTTTTAATATTATTAAATAATAACTTAATAAAATGTCCGCTTAAAAACACTGTATTCCAATGGTGCTTAATTTAAATTTCTATGTACACAGAAACAAATACAAATTAATTTTTATTAATTACCTTCTCTTTAGAACTTCCAGCATGTTTTTGAGATTTGGTAATCAAAGAGCCCTTGCTTTCTGCCATCTTCTGATCACTACTGAAAAAACAACTAAACCGCTTTCATATTCCTTTCATTGACTAAACTAGAAAAAGGAACGAAGAGGGAATGTTCCATACACACGCAGAGTAAAAAAAAACTACTTCTACTAGCCTGCGAGGGTCAGCAACTTGGCAACAGTGCCAAGGTGCCGACCCAAGGTTGTGAGAGCAACAGTGCTCTCTTTCCCTTGCAGCCTCATATGCAGCTTCCTATGTATGCATGCACACAACTGCCAAACACCATGCTGCTGGAACTGTGAAGTGCACAGTTCCATACAAAGATTTTTGTATCTTTTTCATAAACTGGGAGATGGCTATAAACATTAAGCTTAAGAATTATATATTGTACAAGTATAAAGAAAAAAGGATTTATTATATTAAATGTTATCGATAATATCAAGTAGAAATAGGGAATGCTGCAGTTCCACAGTGCCTATACACGAGTTGCCATTGGTCGGAATAATTGCAGCACAAGTAACTGGTGGAATAGTGTTACTCTTGTTTCTATTTCTTTAGTTAGATATTTGAGGTGTGTGAGAAAAGTAATGAGAGTGACTTTTTACTAACCAAAGTTTTTATTTTTTTAAACAACAATATTATCCCCTTCAAAGTAGTTCCCTTGGGCAGCTATACACCGGCGGAGTCGTTCCCATTCCTGTTAACAGCGCTGGAAGGCTTCAACTAGTAGGGCTTTTAATTGGTCGGTCACAGTCTTTTGAATGTTCTCTAGAGTTCCAAAATGATGTCCTTTTAAGACATGTTTCAATTTCGAGAAAAGGAAAAAGTCACAATGACTCAAATCAGGTGAATAGGGGAGTTGAGGAACCGTAGGAATGTGTCTTGAGGTCAAAAATTCCCTGACGGAAATGGCTGTGTGACACGGCATTGTTATGATGAAGCATTCACTTGTCTGCAGTGTCTGGTCTCACACAAATCACTCTTTCCTGAGCCTTTCAAGGAAACCTTTTAAAAACACTTTGTTGACAGTTTGTCCTGGAGGAATAAATTCTTTATGCACGATACCCCTACAGTTAAAAAAATAATCAGCATGGTTTTGACCTTGTTTGATCATTCGACATTTTTTCAGTCGAGGAGATGCTGCTTTGTTTCAGGATTGTACTCAAATATCCAGGATTCATCATCTGTGGTCACATGATTGAAGAATTCTTGGTCGTTGTCAATCCTCTCAAGAAGATCAACGCACAAATTTCTTCAATTGTCCTTTTGTTCTGTTGTAAGGTTTTTTGGCACCAATTTCGCATGTACAAATCGTTTGTTTAAATTTACGGTGAAATGTACGGTGAAAGTGTTTAGATTTAACTGTTCACTCATCATCCTTATTGCTAAACGACTAGACAGTCGTTTAACAGTTGTTGTGAGATCAGACTCACAACAACTCTTACATGCTCAACGTGTTTGTCAGATTTTTAACTTGAAGGTCTCCCTGAGTGAGGTTGATCTTCAACGAGTTCTTGGCCTTCCAAAAATGATTTGTGCCACCGGAAAACTTGTGCTCTTGGTAAGCAATGTTCCCCATAGGCCTGCTTTTAACTCTTCAAAGGACACACTCGTGGATTCCTCAAGTTTAACACAAAACTTGATTACACAACGTTGCTCTAAATTAGGATGCTCCATTTTCGTAACATACAACTTCACTGATGACGCTGTCAAAAATATTGTGTTGGCTGAACGGAGTTGAGACTTGTACTAAGCATGTGGAAGGGATGAACAAACCGGTCTAGCAAAGACCAGTAGACACAGCATTGCCAGATAACTCGCAGTGAAAATCTCTTTACTCTTCTTATACACCTCGTAAACATCTATCTCTTTTCCAGATAAGTTGATAACATGATGTTTAATTGTAAAAATACTACAATGAAATATTTTAAAGAAAAGATATACCTAATAAATCAGATTTTTTATTACTATACTTTGTTAATATTGAAGTATAATATATGATGATTTTTTCATTACTACATTTGACAATCTTTAAGAACGATTTTGACAATTTGTAACAGCTAAGGTCAGTAAATGTAACTGCTAGTCAATTTGCATAGATTATTTTGTTAACATTCCCAGAGCATGGATAATGTTTTCTGTAATATATGTCTATTGTTGATCGTAAAAATTAGTGTACATAATTTATATTGTTGCTGTAGTCTTATTTCATAACACTTTCTTTGTTATTGCTGATTTTATTTCTCGTTTTTACATAAAAATAAAAAGTGTAATCATTAATTATATAATTATTAAATTACACACTAAGAAGCATAATCTTTTGGTACTTGCATTACCTGATCTAGAGAAACCTTATTTATCTCCTATATACAGGAGAGTTGATTTTTCATCAAGTCTAGTATCTGTATTACTGTCACTCTTATAACATTTTATATGAAAACTTCTGAATGGGGGTTACACTGATATTTTAAATGGAATGTAATTATTCCTTTAACATGAGCTGACTAAATGACTACAGTCAGAGATAATGCTCAGAAGTAGTCTAAACAGTGCGGTTTTGTAGATTGCATTCAAATTTTCAGTTAGTGGTTACAGAAATAAATGATTATGCAAATGCTCATATTAGTAAAATTTCATACTTGAGCAGCATGGTTCTCTTCTGGTGAATGCTGGAGTGATAAAAAGGTAATCTGTGGAGTGTAAAGCGCTAATATTATGTAATGTGTAAAATGTGTATTACATTCAAATAATCTGAAATATATTTATTATTCATTGTAATATACTTGAAAATAATTATGAAATCTATGAATTATATGATTTTTTTTTTTTAATTTTCGCTAAAGTTACTGACATTTAAAGTGAAAACTCTCCGTCATGTTGGAAAGATGATCTTAAATTCTCATTTTATACAGTCAGTCAACTTCATTCAGAAATTTATTGAAAATATAAAATTATAGGATACGGTATGTTATTATTAAGTGAACAATTTTCATAATTTAAAAAAATAGTAAAACTATTAATTCCTTATACACACTGTAAATGTTACATATACACATGTTATTAAACCATGTTGAGTGTATTCCAATTAATAATTAATGAAGTAACTTATGAAGATACCAAAGGAGCAAGATTTATTAACCCCCGACGGGGAGTCTTATTCTTTAAGACTTTGGGGTTTGGCGTCCCCACGGCCCTAGCCTCTG
>JAAAKQ030476067.1:0-22952 GCA_010016005.3 Zanna intricata | reverse complement strand
TAAGTTTCCTATTTGATTACAATAAAATTTTATAACTATATTGCGGATAATAATTGACTTACCCTTGTATATATAAAAATCTTTCCTATACAGGTTTACAAGTATCAATTTCTTTTAAAATTATTCCTACTTCATTTTAGTTCCTAAGGCTTATTTCAGTCTGATTTATAAGTTATAAAATTCATAATAAGACCGTTTCATACCTGAAAAATTATTCAATAAAGTGTTTTAAAAGGATATTCTGAATGTAAAATTACTAACTTTAGTTATGTTCTATTGTTTGTATTTTTTTTTTATGTTATATATAGACGAATTCCAAAACTCCAGGTAGTACAGGTATGGGACAAGGAAAATATAGAATTTGATATTGATTTCATAAAACTAAGTATTCAATGTTGTAAAAGAAATATGAAAATAAAATCAAAATGAAAGATTTTATTATTTTCATTTATTTTTTTATTTCTTACTAAATGGTAGATGTGACATTACCATAATGTGTTATAAGGGAGCACAATAATACTAAATTTCTTTAAACATTCTTTTACTTGCAAGGACCTAAACGAAATTTTATAATACAAGCTAGCTCCCTTTTCCACTATATCCATATAATAATAACTTTTTGTTAAATTGTAATACTGTAATAAAACCTCCAATCGTAACTGCACTTTAATATTAAATTTAAACAGCCTAGCCAACACAATAAAACAAAATGAATCTAAAAAAATCTCCCAAGCTCTACTAGTTATAATTACATGTACACCTAAGTGTATTCATAAAAAGCATAAAAAAAGGAAAATGTAAAAATTAATAATCTGATTTGACAGATCCATTTAAAATATGAGAAATAATGCTTCCAACATTTTAAACTGCCTGATTAGGGATTTTTCAAGTTATAATTAGCCAAATACAGCCTTCAAACTCTTGAACTTTAAAAAGTATTTTTTACAACAAAAAAAAAAAGTTGCTGAAAATGTTTTGAGTAAAAAATGTAAAACTTCTCAGTAAAGTTTTATTCGCTTTACAAGACCTGAGTGTCTACTTCTGTGGAATTTGTTCACAATCTGATCGTTCATATTTAGTTAAACAATAATCTGTATTCAAGAGGATATACTAATATAAAGTGGAGGATCTACACTCACTTTACAATAGTTATTCTTACGTCTTCAGAAGAAGTTAAACTAGGAACAATTACACCAACTTTAATCTACACTAACCTGAAACAAACAGCTCTCACAGCGAAACCTTATTACAACATTTCCCAGGATAGCAGTTAATCTGAAAATTACTGTTTAACACGAATTATAAAACTGAAATCTGCCCAAATAATGTTTAATGTTACTCAAATGATTAACTGTTACATCCATTTAAAAGTGAATCTGATAAAATACAACCACATCAGGTTCTCATTCCTCATAAAAAAATTGTAAATTTTTTATGAAAAAATTTGTAATAAATAAAATGAACAAGTATTTTATAAGTTTTATTCATTAAAATGATGTAATGAGGCTTCACTGTGGCAATTAATAAGAATTGGGGAAATGATCACCTGATGTGGTCATAGAGATTGGTCTCATCATCAAACTCAGCCAGACATAGGTCACAACGCAGCAGAACATTAACCCCTTCCTGGTGAAACTGCAGGTGGAACACATGTCGCATCTTGCTTGGGAAAGATATGTTACACTCATTACAAAACTGCGAATTATCCACTGCCTGCAAACAGATAGTGGAACCAATTGTATACGTATTCGCTTCAGGACTGTTGTGACCAGACAGTAATATAAGTAAAGAGTAGAGAAATAATCTTAATAAATTTACATAACATTTTTAATATATATATTACATTAGAAAACAGAATAAGATGCGATTTAGTAAAATACCTTATTTTAGCAAAACATTATTACTAATTTTTATTTTAAAACAAATATTTCAAACTATAATTCAGACTTAAATTTTTTTGGGGGAGCCAGAATTTATAAAAATCAAAAAGTTAATGACAATACGAGGGAATAATTTTTAATTTCTCTGTATTGTCCAACAAGGTTTGCAGAGAGTATAGTATGCCAGCTTTTAAACCACATGTGTTAGCAGTATGTCTTACTTCAACTACCATTCCTTACGTGAAACAATAAAATGTTACTGCAATTCAATTTGTTTCATTTACTAAGAAAATACTGTAAATAAGCAAAATATATAAGAAGAAGGAAGCAGTGATTAATCGTAATAAAAATGGAAGGTCATCCACAGTTATTGGGAAAATCATTCAACAAAATTGGAGATGGTGGAAATATACATTTAGTGATCAATTAAATAAATGTAACGCTCTAAAATTGGCAAGAACTCTCTTCATGTTCTTTATGAAAGCAGTTATGGAAAATTAGGCTATTGTAATCTGAACATATATTTAGATGCTCAGTGTGCAGCAGACATTAAAATCAAATGGCTCTAGCACAAGCAATCTTCACATTAAGAAGAATAAAGATAACAACTTACTGGTCTGCGTTGGAGAAAAGCATGTGGCTACATTAACAAATACCTAGACAACAATCATTGTAAAGGCATTACCTACAATACACAGCATAAATTAACATAATAAATACCACATTTTAACAAAACATAATCACTCTAAATACTAAAATGTAAAAATATGAATTTTTTTAAATAAAAATAAAACCTCTAGTAATGAACAACAGAATTGTTGCGTCAGTAAAGTAAACTCCTTTTTGTCAAGAAATTATTGCAACAAATAAAACATTACATAAAATTATCAGCTCTGCCTACTTAGCTGTCAAATTATTGTAGGATTGCTCGAGACTTTAGTCCTACAAAACCCACCTAAATCACTTTAATTATTCAGATATCATGAGTCAAAGCAGTCTTTCAGTATGAAAGATTGACAGGCAAAATAATAAATGTTTAAAGACTGGGGCTATGAAATTTCTCAGATTAAAAATTATCATTACATAAAAAAAATAATCAACAGTTTAGTTGTAAATCTAAAGAGTTCTAACAGCATTAAAGGGTCATTACAGACTATAGAAAATATATTTTTTTCTATTTTTAAATACTCATCTGCTCCTGTGAGTACACATGTAACCACAAAAACTAATAAAATACTAGCAAATTAAATTTTTGTTAAAATGAAAATAAATTAACATTAATGCGATACATTTTTCAGAACTTCACTGTAAGATTTTAGTAGAATTTTATCATACTTTTGACAATAAAGGGTTTAAAAAAATTAAGTCTAACAAGTATAAAACAAACGCTTAAAAAAGTCATCCAATTTAACATAGCGATTTAGATTACAATAAAAATCTAGATCACTTACAAAAAGAAATAATACTGAAAGTAAGATATTAAGATTAACAACATCAAATAAACAGAAACATAAACAAGATCAATACTCAGATAAAAATAAATTTATTATAAATATAAAATATTATATACATAATTTACAAAATACAAGTGAAAAAAATATAACCACCTTTAATGAAAGTATACAAGTTTTTTAACATTTCAGAGAAAATTTGCAAATAAAAATTTCAGATGATGTACATTTAAAACATAATCTTACACTAATTTGTTTTCAGTCGCTTACAAAATGTGAGTTAGAGAACTTACTTAAAAATAATATTTAAACCCGTTTGTAAAATTTAGTTGATACATTTCAAATACGAATCACATATTTTTAATAGTCAAATCACTTAAAAATAACACTATTTAACATGGTAACATAAGTGATATCCAATTGAAATTGTTTTGAAATCATTAAATTAATATTACTGCTGGTAATCCGTAAATCCTTATGGATCCTTAAATCTAATGGATATTTTACATGTTGTCCAAGGAAAATGAAAGGCATTTAACTATTCAAGATCATATTTAAATACGACCAGAGATTTAAGTGCATTTTTTAATAGATATACTGGAGGATATTCGTGTCAATACAAAATTTTTATCTTATTGTGGTGTATCCATCTCGAAAATACAGATGTTCTAAAATGGAATCAAAGTTAAAAATAATCTGTATAGTGAACTGTAAGTAACCTTTGATCTCTCACTTTTGGGTTTGATACTATACAAGAGATCTTCATATTTTCTTTATCAGAAGAAATGAGGCCCGTATAGTTAAAACAACAAAGATAATTCAACTATTTGATTTCAAAGGTAAAACTTCCTAGATTCCTTCATATTCATTGAGTATTCTATATTGGTACACATTTTTTAAATGAAATTCTGGGGTCACAACAAAAAAAGTAAACAATATGATAAGCTCAAGAGAAATTGTTAATTACTGCACCTCACATAAAATAGTGGCAGTAAAAATATCAGAGAAATTAATGTCTGGTCTCTTACTTTAAGGACCAAGCATTAATAATATAATCACAAAAATAAGTAAATACTGACAGAAACTATATATGTATTCTCCAAGCAAAAAAGAGATGTCTGAAAACAGGATATTCATTTTCTTTTATTATCTTAAGGGATTTGAAATTATAATTCATAATTTCAAAGCTATTTGTTTTGAAATTCAAAGAAAATCATGGGATTTGCTTTGCTTTTGAGTTCTATAGCAAAGAGTTGCAATAGAACTATTTCGGATTTTTTTTGCTATCATTGCTAAAGAAATGATTTTTATTGTTAACTTGTCCAATAAAAAGTAATCTTAAAAATCACACTTTTCATGTAATATTAAAAATAATAGAAAAAGATATTAGCACCATTGCCAACATAAAAAATTACACTTTAATTGCTTCTGAATGTGATATATGCTCCTTGTTATAAAAAGATAGGATAATAATGTTTATTACAACAATAATATCTTGTAAAATAATAAGCCAAAAAAGCTCTTATTCACATTTTATAGAAAGAACTATTCACACATAACCTCTCTTCTCTAGACAGTTCATAATATTTTACCACTGATTACACTTTGCGATTTTTTTTTACAATTCCTCGATTTTCATAGTAAGAAGATATTCACTTTGTATAAAGGCAAAAAAACAAAGGTAAAGGTAAAAAAATTGCCCAACAGCAAAATGAAACTTTTGACAAAATTGTAAAATGAGAAATAAATAAATTAACAGCTTTCCTTTAACAAAATAACTAAGTGATAATTTAATTTTCAGTTTTCTTTCAAATGAAAGAAACTAAAAAAAAGTTTATAATTTTAAGAAATATCACTATTATAATTAAATGTATAATACAGTAACATCTTAATAGCTTGTGCTTAACCCACCTACTAGCTTTAATGTTTAATTTCATTTTGTAACATTCTTTTTTAATGAAATTACAATATATCACGGTCTTTACTTTTTTAATTTATTGCATACAATTTAATTCATAGATTTACTGCATATTGGTCAATTTTGTAAAAAAATTTATTTCCCGTACTTTGTTTTCACCAACTCAATGATCATGATAACATACATTGCTTTATATTAAATTATGACTAGGATTTTTGACATTATCTCCCAGGAAATCATAGCTATAATTTTATAACTACTTTTTAATTTCCTCGCAGTTACATATCACTCAAATGGCAAATATATAATGCTATAATACAATTAGAATATTATGTTTGTTAAGTAACTATTGTCATATTTCATAGTTAGTTCTTCAACTCCTCTCTGAAATTATCACAATCCAAGACTCAATGAAGGGAAAACACTTATACTTACCTCCCCGCGGTAGAAAGAGGCAGTGGTTGAGTGGGCTAATGTTTAGAAAATACAAACTGCTAACGAATAAATGGACTGAGAAAGTGGAAGCAGGGCCCTCTTTGTCCTTGGTGATGAAAATGATTTCTAAAGTCGGATGAGCTTTAGGTGCATTGGCATCTAAAGCTCGAATGCATAGAATATGCAAGGCAATGGGGAAACAAGCATATTAAGAGTGTAGAATAGCAAGTATTAGTGATTGTGCATTAGCAAGTACGATGACGTCTTAATTGAATACTCCTTCAATTGGATCCTCAGAGGGAGAGAACTAAAGAAAAAACCATAAAAGAAGATAAGAAATGAAGGTAGAAACATGGAATGTCTAAACACTGCTCCAGTTGGGGAAACTTATAGTTAAGCTAGAGATGGAGAGAATGAGAATCAATGCACTTGGTCTAACAGAGATGAGATGGTTCTATTCTAGAAATTTCTGAGTGAAGACCACAGGATTATTAACACGGGAAGCAAAGAGGGCCAAGATGGAATAGGATTAATACTAACAAGGAATCTAGGGTAAAAAAATGAAGAGATAAGTGCAATATAAAAGAGGTGGATCAAGAAATAATTTATACCCTTGCCGTGATCTTGAACTGAAAAGGATATATTAATGTCTTGTAGTGGCAACATTGGTTGTGTTGTTGTCTTCACGCCCCTCCAGCAGCAACTCTGTATGACATTCAGTATGTATGTAGTGTCATTGTTAATATGGCATGTCCTCTAGAGGTTTCGTCCAGCATAGAAGTGCGTTCAGTAGTCTGATTTTTGTGGGCAAAAAAAACTGTTGTGAAATTCATCACCAAATTATTGAAGTTTAGGGTAAGAATGCAATGTCACACCCCCATAATCATGAATTTGTGATCCACGATCACAAAATGGTGCCAAATGTTCAGAAACAAAAGAATAAATATGAGTGACGAACTGCAAGCTGGACATCCTTCAACTGCAAACACGACGGATAATGTGGAACGCGTGAATGAAATGATCTTAAGTAACTGGTACATTGAAATTAGAGATTGTAAGTGAACTTAACATCAGTTATGGTAATGTGTTTGTGATTATTCATGATCAGCTTGGTTACGATGGGTGCCACATCTGTTGACCGACAACCACAAACATCAACATTTTGCATCGGCTCTTTCTTTTCTTTGACATTAATCAGGACTAGTCCACAGCTTTTGGAAAAAACCATCACAGGGGATGAGAGTCAAATGCTTCATTACACTCCTGAGACTAAACGAGCATCAAATGAATGGAGACACAAAAATTCACTGCAGCCAAAAAAAGTGAAAACATCCCCATGTTCAAAAGGTTATGCTGACAGTCATTTTCAATTCTGTGGGAATTGTTTACAGTGAATTTATGCCCTGAGGAACAAAAATTAATACCTGTGAGACTGAGAAAAAATTGCATAAATTCATTAAAGATCCAAGACCCGGAAGATTGAGCGATGGGGTCATTTTTCTTCACAACACTGCTCTTCATTCAGCTCATGTGACAAAGGAGTTACTGCAAAAATTCAGGTGGGAAGTGAGATCTCATCCACCTTAAAGCATGTCCTAGCACCCTACAACTACCACCTGTTTAGTCCTCTCAAGCAAGAAATGGGATGGAAGTGTTTCTCTAATGATGATGAATTGAAAGAAGCTGTTCTTAAATGATTGAAGGAAATTGAATGAAATTTTATGAGTGGAATAAAAAAACTTGTCACAAGATATGAAATGTGTTTAGAAGAACTTTGTGATTATCTTGAAAAATAGATAAAAATATGCAGGTTTTTCTTTAATAAAATAATATTGTCATATAAATATGTGTTTGTTTTATAGAGGGAGTGTAATTTACTTTCTGATCATCCCTCATAACAAATGGCTGTTGCAGTAAAAGTGAATATTACATAGTTGATACAAATCTAGTTTAAGTTTATATGCCAATTTCCAGCCACTATGGGGAAGAAATAGAGAAAGTCTCTGAGGATATTGAAGAGATTATTATAAAATGGGTGAAAGGAGATGAAAACCTGATCATTATGGGAGATTGGAATGCGATGAGAGAGGGTACAGCAGGTGGAGTGGTCAGGTAGTATGGCTTGGAAGTAAAAAACTAAAAAGACAGACAAATTGAATTTTGTACAGAGCATAAATTGTAATAGCAAATACAAGATTCAATAACCACAAGAGAAGGCAGTATACAGCCATTTCCAAATCGATTTCATATTGGTCAAAGAGAGATTAAAAAATCAAGTTTGGGATTGCATTAAGTAATTCACTGACCACAATGTTATGAATTGCCACTTCAGCCTTAAAAAATTGCAGGAAAAGATCTGCAACAAAAAAATGGCAGATAAATAAACTCAAACATGATGAAAACATTACACAAAAGTGTGAGAAAACGACGAATGATATATCAAAGGATAACAATAAACCAAAATATAAGACACCAAATGAAAGGCCATAAAACTGCAGATGAACATCTGAAATGTAAAAAACGTGTCCCAAGGAAAGAATGGATAACTGAGGAGATTGTCAAACTGATTGGAGAAAGAAGGAAATAAAAAAAATCAGAAAACACTGGAGAAGATGAGAGTATACAGACAGATAAGGAACAAAATTATAAGAACATGAAAAGCTGCCAAAAAAACATACTTGCAAAGCAAATGCAAGGAGATGTAAAGATTACTGGGAACAGGAAAAGATGAAGTTTATAAAACAATCAAAACATTCTTTGGAAAACATTGAGGCACAGGAAAGGTTAATAACCTTTCCTAAAAGGTTAATAACCTAAAAGCAAAGAAGGAGAATTTTGTTTTAACCAAGAAAAAATTCTTAAGAGATGAAAGAAGTACACTGGCTATTTGTATGAAGGAGAAGAACTGAACCCAAGAATTTTCTTCTGGAGGAGGATGACGTAGAAGCATCGTATAAGGGAGAATTTATCAAGTCTCAGGTATAGACAAAATACCTATAGAGCTTATAAAAGCAGGGGAGGAACTAAAAATAGTACTATACACAGTTATTAATGAAGGATACGAGAAAAGAAAAATAGTTGGAAGATTTTAAAAAATACGTACTTGTCCCAATTCCAAAAATATTAAATGCAACTAGATGTAACAAGTTCTGCACAATCAGTCTGGTTTTCAATGCATCAAAGATATTAACAACAATAATATTAGAGGATTAAGAGAAACCTTGATTCATCCCTGAGTGAGGTCCATTTTGGCTTCAGAAAGGAAGGATTCAACGGAAGCAATCCTAGCTCTATGACGCTCATTCAGAAAAGCCTGAGGAAAAATAAAAACTTTTTTATTATGGTCATGTACTTAGAAAACATGTGACAAAGTCAATTTAAAATATTTACCATGCTGAAGAAACGAGGAATTGATTGGAAGGATGGATAAATCATTTAGACCTTGTATAAGGATATCACAGTAGTCATTAGGAGGAAACCTCAATATGGAGCGAGTGAGACAGACCAGCCCTCTTAACGCTCACATTCAAAAAAAATAAATAGATGAAGTAAAAAAGGAAATAAATGTGGAAATTAAGATCCCAAGAGATAAAAATAGATATGCTAAGTTTTGCAGATGATATAACCATCATCACAGATAACAAGGTATAAACTATGCTGCTACTACTAAAATGGACAAGATTATCACCAAGAAATACAACCTGATAATTAATAAGGCATAAACAAAAGTTATAGTTTTTGAATGACAGGACACAAGAATGTAAGTGGAGGACACAAGAGTGCAAGCTGGAGAATAAAACTTTAAAACAGATCAAGAAATTTCAACACCTAGGCAGTGTAATAACACCAGGTGGCAGAAGAAAAATACATAAAAACATAATAAGCACATCAACATGAATATCATTAGTATTAATGCATCTGTAAAACCCATACATTTCTTTGTTATGAACAAATTGTAAATTGTAATTATGTGCATGAAATAAAAATTGTGCGATTTCATTAGAGAAGAAGTTGGGACATCATTAATTAAACACTCAATGGATATAAAAGTTTTACCGTAATTGCTTAATGAGATGAAGATCCAGAGGTTAGTTATTAACAACAAAAAGTTGTCAGATTTTTTTTTTTGAGCAAATTCATTTTCAAAACATTTAAAATTATTAATATAAAAGAATTTCTAGTTACTGAATAAATTTTGATAAAATGAGTCTAAATTTTACACAATATTAGGTAACAAATACAAGGAGCAATTAGGTAATAGAAATTGTAAATTTTTTAAGTATTTTTGAAATTTTTAATATGTTAATAACATTAATAAATAAACAAAAAACGTAACAAAGGTAATCAGTTTAACCAACTAAATCATACATCTAACATCCTATAATCGCAATAAAGTCGTATAATCATCTTAAGGAGTCTGCAAAAAGTGCTTACTCATTAACATCATTCTAAAGATGTGCTTATTTTTATCATATATAATGCACACTACATGTTGCGGTATGTGTATAACCTTACATATGCAAAGATAAAAACTAATTTGAGTTTATAGCTACATATGACCAAGATTGTTTAGACTACTTCAGTGTTTACCTTTTTACGTATTTTTATCTTCACAGATATTTTTTTTTTATTTGGTTTACACCAAAAGAATTGTAAGAATTGTACATTTAATTGTTTTATAAAAAAGAAAGACCTAAATAAAGAAAAATTAATGCTATGTTACCGTAATATTGAAACCAATTGGTTATCATGTTATGTTATGATAACATCTGTATACTTAGCATTCCATTTATATACTTAGCAATACTGTTGTGAAATGAAATAACAATCCCCAATTTTAATAATAAATAATATTAATCTGAATTTTTTTAAATGTTATTTAATAAAAAAATATGTTTTTTTTTTTTTTTATAAAGCTCAGAAAACATAATTTGTTCACAATTTCAGTGTACAGAAAATATTCCTATCAGAATTTCAAAAACAAGGATGTAATAACAGATATTTATTCTATTTTTTCCCCTTTGAAACACACTAAAAGAGGAACAAATTCTTTGGTGTACTTTAGTGTATCTGATTAAAAAAGCCATATTAAAATAAAGCACAAGAAGTTTTCTATTTACCTTATTAGCAATCTGATCTTATAGATTACAAATTAAAGATTCAATTTCATAGATACGAATGATTTCTTCGTAGTTTAAAAAAAAAAATATTCTTTTAATTAATACAAACTATAGAACCCCTTAAACAAAAAATGAATAACACTATACACAGTACATTAATAATCATAATCTTAAAGTTGTGGCAGTATGCATTAAAAAAAGATACTATAATTCCTCAATTTTTTCCATTTGTATACTTAGTAATGTTGTTGTGAAATGGAATAACACTCTATTTTTTATCCCAATTTTAATAATTAATAATATTAATCTACAATTTTTTTTAAAATGTTACTTAACTAAAACTTTTAGAAGACTTTTTTTTTTGCTCAGCTGAGATTCTGAAAATTAGTAGGCTTTAACTATCTTTTCTTATTTCTAATAAGTGAATGGACCACTAGTATTAATTCATAAATAATGCAATATTATTATTATTATTATTATATTCTTTATCTTTTAGAAAGTTTAATTTTGTATCTTTAGGTTCTTATTGAATAAAAAATTATTCATCAATATCCTATGTATATGTGCTTTACTACTTAATTTCTATTACAATGTACATATGCAGTAAATAGATATATTTTTTGTTCATCATTAAATCAGTACTGTTTGTTCTTTGATTCTTTGACTAATTATTTCTTATATTGGAACATATTGTGTAATTAACTAGTTTTTCAATGTTAACAGTTCTGTGCTTCTTGATGTTCTGAAGAAAACATTAACATAATAGATCAGGTATGGCTGTAATTTCATCTTCCTATGTAATCCGTAAGAAAGTAATCTGTAATAATCAATTTTTTTAACAAAGTATTATCACAATACTTGTACATTAAGTCATCCCCAATTTTCAACACAATATAGAATTACAGTAAAACACTCATAGATCAAGTATCCTGTAAGATTTTATGCAATTTAAAATTTTAATTCAACCTTACTATATTTAATAAATTTCTGTCTAACATCCCATGAAAAAACTTCTACAATGAAAAAAAAATAATCAGAATATATTTTATGATTTCCAAACCAAGTCAACGCCAAATTATGAAATGATAACAAATTGATCTCAACTATACTTCACTAATTTTTTCAGCTGTTTAGAGGTCACGATCTAAGAATTTCATGAACTACTGAAGTCCTCATTTTACTTAATTTACAAGCAAAAAATAATTTATATTGAACTCAAAACTTAAACTATGACAAGAGTATTTTAAAGATGCTATTCTGACATTTTTAGTTAATGAGCCAAATCATTAGGCTTCTAATCCCAGTTTAGACATAAATGCTAGCAACACAATCCACAATCAGTTACTCCCCTCCCCAACAATGAAGTTAGTAAACTAGAATCATAATACTACAATCAGTTTACTGAAGAATTGAAATATGTATAGCAGTACTATCAGCCAGTCAACAAATTCCTAGAGTACAAAAATTGTAGAACTATTTTTCCACTTAATAAATTTTACTTTCTTTTTTTTTTTAACTTACAATATAGAAAAAACATCAAAGATTCAAACTTTTCTGTGTAATTTATAATAGTATTTTTTCTTACATATGCATGGTTTTTGTTTTTGTTCAACTAAAAACACTGAATGGGATAAAATAATTAAATTAAGATGGGATGTCTTAATCATTCAAGAAATTCACAGGAAAGCAAATGATAAAAGGTGACCGCAGACCGAAGATTGTAGGAATGAGACTATATTGGAAAAACCTCATAAATAATCTGAAGGCACTGTATTTGTCAGACCAGATATTAATATTAAGTCAAGTCACTTGTCAATGAAAAGCAATATCAAAATATTAACAACTGAATTCTGCAAAGTAGAAAATTTACGTCAGGGATATATAGCATAAAGATATGGGTTGCAGCTGATCCAAAAAAAATGTACGATTACAATACAAAAATGTATACAGGAAAACAGCTTGGTGGGATGCATAAGAAAAATGAAAGTGCTCTTCAAACATACAGTTTAACCACTTTATGATTCACATCAAGAAATAACAACAGTTGATTTTTTTTTATTAGCTGTGAGTTAACAGAATTCCTAACAACACAAAATATGACACTTCTCGAGACAATTAGAAAAAATCTGATGTGGACACCTTATGACTTATTTCTATGCCTATTAAATTACATAATACACATTTTTATTTTTAAATGAAAAGTATATAAAGTTTTATTTCATTAATAACTTCTGATATTTTTTCTTTTTTTATTACTATTGAATTATTATTTATTGTAAATTTTTTTTTACAATCAGAAGCTAATAATTATTAATAAATCAATATATTTAAATGAAAAAAAGAGAAGATATCTAACCTTATAAGGTCCAAATATTTCATTAATTAAAATTTTATTTGGCTATAATTTTATTGAGGCTATAACTCAGGAACCAAGGAAAATAAGTACCGCTTATGATATATTGCTGAAAAGCTCTCAAAAGGGCTTACTGTTGCAGTTAAAAAAAATCCAAATTTTTTTGGGATTTTGGGCTTTATTGGACACTTTTGATTCAGTCAATTGCAATCAAAAGGGGAAGTGCAAAACTAGATGTTATAACAATCCTAAATCTAAAATTTCAGCATCCTATGGCTAATCTTTTTTTAGTTATGCGAGATATATACATACAGACATCACACCAGAACTAGTCAAAATGGATTTAGAGATGGTCAAAATGGATATTTCTGTTGAAATCTGAAACCAAAATTTTTCATGATCACAATACTTTCTTTACTTTGTACAAGTAAGTAAGAATAATCAAGCTGTACTGTGTGAATGGTGAAAATAATTCAAAGCAAACAATCTTCTTCATTTTTGCATTTCATGGAACTTTACTTAAGTATCATATGTCCTCGATAAAAAACCAGACTGATGTTCTCTTGCTATCACAACATCATTCGAATGAACAACCAGGTGAAAAATATAATCTTAAACCACAAATTATCACTGATTATAATGCTACAAAGAACGCTATGGACAATTTAGATGATGTTATCAAGGAATATTTATGTTCAAGGTCATTAAAATATTTTTAAAATCTAGTTTATGTTAGTTGCACGATTCCATTTATAAGTCATTCTTTTTCTGAGTGGAATTAAATAAAAGAAACTGCAAAAGATAATTTGTGCTTGCTCTAGAAGCAATGGTTCATGAACAATGGAAAATCAGAGCTAATAATGTATCACTTCCCAAACATCCATACTTCCCTAAAATGTATTTGTATTAAACAAAACTGTAAATAATTTTCAGAAGGTTCAAGGTATTTTGAAAGGAAGAAAATAAGGACAGCATTACATTTGCCCTGCTAAAAACAGCAAGAAGACAATCTGGCAGTGTATTATAAAAAAACAGGTTTGTAAAGAACATTGAAAAAATAATTAAAAGTGTTCAACTTGCTGCTGTGATTAAAAAAAAATAAAAGTTAATAAAATGTTTTTATTTTGAAAAAAAAAGGTTTTTTATCATAATATTTGTTTATACATTTGTTTTCATTATTTACAAGAAAAAATAAACATAAAAAGTGGTGATTTTAATCATAAAAATCATTATTTTACTAACCAATGTTATATAACATTTTGTTATAATAACAAAAAATAAAGGGTGTTTATATTTACCCACCCTGGTATAATCCAAGCACATAGATCCACGGTATCTCAAGGGTTAAATTCATAAATCTGTGCATCTTTTTAATATTTATTTATATTACAATAAACCATAAAAAAGCTGCACACCATTTTAACCTATTTTTCAATTGTACTTTACACACAGTTTCTAAATCAAAGTAATACATGTTCAATGTAAGTGTAGATTCTGTCCATTAAAAAAAATGAACTTAAGAGAACTAAAACTATATTTTTACATTATATAAGAAAAATCTACCATAAACATACAATCTGAAACCCAAAAATGTCTATTCTTTTAACTGCAGAAATATTACTAATAGGAAATGATATTTATAATTCTGTTAAAAAAAATTTTAATGATTCATGAAAACTAAAAACCAAATAATCAGACAAATTTTATGTGTAAAAGTCTGTTACGGCTATGAACAATATTAAATTCATTAATGAGAGAAAAAATATTTCAGCCATCATTTAACAACATTCACAAAAGAACACAAATAACACAACAGCCATTTAGAGAAAAAAATTTTATTTCACACTAGGAAATGTAAATATAGATAAATAGCACTTTATTGCATCTATAAATAGCAACTATGGCACTTTATTGTAGATAAATAGCATTTTACCATTTAAACAAGTTATGCCAAAACTGATTTAAACCGAAAATAAGTAGATTATATTTGTAATAACATAAAACTGATCTTTATAATATCCAGAAAATCATTCTGAAATACAGAGATTTTTCACAAATGCATCTGAAGCAATTAACCTTCACACACGAAAATTTCCAGATATGAATAACCAACACACTGATTTTCACCCAGCAGTACAGTGGCAATAAGTTATCTCTAGGAAAAAATAAACTGCCAACCAAACCAAAAGAATGCTACAGCCTTAACTATCAGAGGGAAACATTAAAATCAATTGCAAAAATAGTATAAATAATTTCAAATGATTATTTAAAACAAAAGTCCATAAATCACCCGTGTGCTTAGTCATCTGGACAGAGGAATCTTTTTCTTCTCCTGATAAAGCATACACTAAAACAAGCATTGTTTACTAACAAAGAAACCTTAATTCTGATTAATAAAATAAAGGCACAAACTTTGAACCATTATAACTTTGTAATAAGAAAAAAACAAAATCTTGTTCAGTTTTTCACATTTTGTCAATAACTTATTAAAACACAGAACAGAATTCTTCTGATTTTAAGCAATATAAATGTTTTGATTGAAGCAAATGTTTTATATATAACAACTAAATGAGAACACAAATAATAAACCAAATACAAGTTTAGAAATAAGTTAAAATTTGCAGGGCTGTGGAATTTTTTTAACTTTTGATAATTGATTCCTATGTATTTTTTAGTGCTGATCCGAAAATAACCTTCAGTTTTCCATCATGACAGGATTTTTTTTTGTAGATCTCAAAATTTGTAAAACAAATTGCAAAAACATGATACTATAAAAGATTTAAAACTTTTTTTATACTCACTTTTCTTCAATCTTTTGGCTTATACTATGCATTCTTATAGCTAAACAATTCAACGGTCTGAAGATGAGGGGGCTTTGGGCTGAAGATAACAAGACTTAAGATGTAAATTGTTTATTGGCAACTATCCGCGCCACTCATCCACCATAAATCTAGTATCAGTGCGGTTTCAACCATCAGCGTGTGTAAATTGAGTTTTTTTCATGCTCCGTGATCAAACATGTTTTTATCAGTGGAAACTATATTTTCAGGCCATAAAGCAGACATTCAATTTTCAAAATGGCAGGAATTAGGAATTCAAAGTGAAGTGAAAATAAGAATCAAAACAAAACTTGGGCAGCCCACTATATATTTGCTACACATGTGTTGAAGTATTTAGATGGTGGTGGTCAAAGGATGAACAGAAGTATTCAGATTTGGAATGGATTTGGTAGATGTGAAGTGTGGAGAATGGTGTGGTAAGAACCATGAAATCACACCAGTGATTTTACTTTTGTCCAACTGGTGTTCATGGTTTTAATTTGAAGATTAAAAAAACAATCATCTATCCAAATATGGTGGTTTCTCAATGTCCACCAGAAAGGTCAATTCAGCATGAGGTAGATGGTTCCACAAATGATTTAAATGAAGACATCAAGGAGTACAAACCCGGAAACAGCTGCAGAGCTTTATTCACAATCTGAACTAAATGATTTGATTCAAGATTATACCTGACCAAGAAAAATCCAGAATTGCTTGGTCTAAGGCTTAAACAAAAGAACCTGCTAGCAGCTGGTACCTCATTTTACTGGTTCAGGTAAAGAGAAAAGGATTTTAAAGAAGGAGAATTAGTCTTCTTTCTGCATTGATGTATGTGGATGTTTAACTCTATCTAACATCCTGAATGAACATCCAAAGGTACGATAATTTGGGATTCATTCTCCACATTTACGTGAGGCATAAAAATAATACTGATGTTCCTAGGACAGCAAGAAGGATACACAAAGTTTTCTTGTGTGAATGGGATAGCAGAGGCAGAGAAAATCATTGGATAAGAAAAGATTGGCCAAAAAAGCTTCATTAGAACCAGAAACCAAAAATAAGCTCTGAGAATCTCTCATAGATCTAAATAGTTCTATTCCCACCTCTGAATATCAAGTTAGGTTTGATGAAACACAATTTCTCAAAGCCTTACAAAAAGAATGTAAATGTTTAAAATACATGTGTTAAATGCTCTGTGTTAAAATATGCTGTTAAATGCTAACAGCATATTAACTACAATTCACAGATGCAATAGCAAATAAACGAGGAAAGAAATGAGGCACGGGATGAAAGTACTAATACTATATTAACTCCTGAAAATAAAATTGAAAACAGCTGATCAATTGACAACAAGATTGGGGTTTCATTTCCATTTCCATTAAACTCTGGTGAAAAGATTTAGGTTATAGATTTAATAAAATAGAAGTAAATATTTAAGATTTAACATCATCATAGAAACAACAACAAAAAAAAAAGATCAATAATGCAAACAAAATAATGCTCAGCATCCAACAAATCATAGGAACACTATTTAAAATGTCAAAGAACTAGAACATAATTAGCTCTACTACAAACTCAAATCAGAAGACTAAAAATAAGAGCCCTCAGTTTATAGACATTGTAGGCTGATTAGGTTTGTTTGAAAACTTATTATCATGCGATTTCAACAATGATAAGTTCATTCCAAGTGATAATAAAATTACTTGATAATACATAATACTTCTACAGGAGATACTATTACTAGTATCCTTGTATGTAAGGATTTATGTATCATTCATTGATTTCATAAATTATATATTACAGTACAAGTGCTTTTCTTACAATATTTTCATAGCTATTTTTTTAGTTAATTTTCTAATACTATATAATTGCTTGTTTTTCTAAAATTATATAATGAAATTCTACAAATTGCTGTGAACTTTCTCAACAAAATGCAACATTACAATTAAAAAATACATAAAATTAAAAATGGAAATGCATTTAACAAATTTTACAACAATAAAAAAAAAAATTACGTAAACTACACATAATGTAGTTAATATGTAGCCTCAATAAACCAGACAACTCTTTAAAGACCTAGAAAATACACAATATGAAAATAAAAACTAAGTAAACTGCCTAAACAATAGTAATATATTTATTTAAACTGCAGTATTTAACTTCAGTGGGCATTAAGATCAATCTGATGCATCACCACACTAAAATCTAGAGCAATATCCAATTTAATTTCACAAGGAAAAATAATATTTTTGTATTTGACCTTTATATATTTTAGGACAATATAATATTTCAGTTGTTAATATTAGCAACTGTAATGATGGGTAATGACTCACACTGAAAATTAAAAATATCTACCATCAGTGCACAAAAAAATTTCATGTTGAATGGTTTAGCAGAAAAAACAAAGTTTCCATCATCCAGGCTTTGTTTTTAATAAGAATTCCCAAAACTGTAAATAGGCTTAATCCATATATGGCAAGACAGAAATGTTTTAGCACTGCACCTTCACTGTTCCATTGTAAATTGTAATACAACATTGCGGCAGTGTTTTTCTTTCAAATCATATGTCACTACCATCTGATGTTAAAATTTTATATACATTATTTTTGTGATCAGCAAACCAAATTTTTACAATAAGTTTACATTGTTAAAATTTTATTATAGTCAGAGCTATAACTTATTTCAACAAGAGAAAACAGAAGCTGTCCAAGCTAAATTCCTTTATATTTATATGTTATGCTTAATTGGATGTGTTGGGTTAAGGGGCCAATTTTGGGATACTGAGAGATGTTTCATCTATTTACCACCCTCTTTTTTATCTTGTTTTCACCTCAAACCCCTCCAATATAACTTTGTGATTGACACAAACATTATTACTAATTCTTTCACAGGTAAGATGGTGTTTAAAGACATGAAAATAGCTCTATTGTAAAATAACCTTGTTAAATTTTAACAGCAATTCTTTTATATCAAGCTTCAATATTTTTATTAACGTTAAAAATTCAATTTTATATTTACACATTGTTTTTATTTTTATTTTTTTCGTTTTTTGGTCAAAAAAATATTACTGAATAAAACTTCTGAAATTATTGAAAAAAAAATTTTAATACTTTACAGAAAATTAAATATGAAAGAAATTTTGTAATCACCATTTTACTGTATAAAAGACTTATTCCACTAAATTGTTTGAAGACTTTCAGACTTTACTATAAATTAAACTTTCTCTCTTTTTCTGGATAATTCACATAATTAGATCCTCCAAGAGTTATAATTTTTCCAGATTTTTTCAATTTTTTTTATTGAGAAGCAACAGAGAGGTAAATACATAAGCAAATCGGTAACAACTCTATTAATTAATCATATAAACAGTAAATTAGCTATGCGAGTTGATCGGTTAATAATTCAGCACTTGATAAAGTGAATAGATTAATAAAAAATATTTCACTGCAAAAGTAGTCTTACTCAGACATTCCTCTTTGCTAATTTTCCATACTTTCTAAACTGATAAAGTTTTGTCCGTGCCCATATTTATAAAAACATAATTTACAGTGTTTAGAAACATCTAACACATTTAAAGTTAAAACCGAACTCTAAATTATATGAGGAATAATCTCACTGAAAGATTAATTATGAAAAAAAGGATAAAAGAATATTTTGGCTACATGTGGCTGGCATATTTGCTATGGTTGGCATACTAATTTTTTTTTTCTACAAGTAATGAGCAATTAAAACAACATAGTGATAATTAAGAACTGTAAAGAAGTAGTTAAATACACAAGACTATTTGCCATGAGTAACTAGATAATATTTTCTGTCAAGTTAACACATCCCAAATCAAAAATACAGTACAAAACCAAGGACGACACAATGTGACTTGCTTGAAAATGAAAATTTAATACTTTTCACAATATCAATTTTTTGTTATCAATCTTATATTATCATTTTAATCATAAAAAATATCTAAATTAATTATCTCATAAAACCACATACTGAAACAGCATTATCAATAATGGTAATTATCTTTTTGTTGCTGTCGACAACAAAAAAAAGTAAAAGACCAAGTGTGATTTTACAGTTTCAA
This sequence comes from Zanna intricata, assembly GCA_010016005.3. Lineage (NCBI taxonomy): Eukaryota > Metazoa > Arthropoda > Insecta > Hemiptera > Fulgoridae > Zanna > Zanna intricata. The sequence continues at coordinate 2,895 of JAAAKQ030476067.1, read as the reverse complement.
ACATGTGATTAACATAAAAAACTTTACTACTAAGCTTTATAAATAAATCTTAATGATATCTTTAACCAATACTTTGGTTTCTCCAGTATCTTTATTACAATATTCATTGTATACATTATAAATAAAACATCTATAACAAAAGAAAAAAGTTTATAGAAACGCACGTGTCAACCAGGAGAACCAAGAAAATCTGATAAATATTCTACTATAGTAAGACATGATTAAATGCACAAACAATTCACAATTTACTAGGGAGTTCAGTATAGAGCCAACATAAACATTAAAAATAACAACTGCTGTATATTAACAACAAGAACTTTTCAAAAATGACTGTAACCACCAAAAACACATTTAATAAAAACATTAACGGCAGTAATTAACTATTATTGATATCAAAATCAATAATATTTTTAAATATGATAGAGTTCTAAACTTGAAAGTATTACAACTGAAAAATAAAACAGTAGTTTACATGTTAGTATCTATGATAAGATTTTTTAAACTTTTTGTTATTCCTTACAGGGCATGTATGTTTAATGAGGTTGTACTGAGTCTTGAACCTAGAATTGCAAGCTGTACATGTATAATATGCTGGACGCTCAACAACATGAGTAGTTGTATGACGATCTAACAAATGTTGCGCCATTTCTTCATCGGTAATAAATTGCATTTCACAAAGAGGACATTGGGTGGTCTGAGCTGCCATAGAAACATGACTGCGCACCACATGGTCTAATGCTGTTTGTTTTCCTTCATGACCTGTAAATCATAAAGATTAGGTAATATATGGTAAAAAAAATATGACTAGTACTTACACACAATAAAAAAACAGTAATATATGTGCAACACAGGCCAAATATTTTTTTAAAAATCAGATTACAATAAATGGCAAGCACCAGAAACAAATGAATCTATTAAAAATGTACCCTTGTAACTCTCTTACAATGTTTTATTTACTATATAAACAGCATTATATACTATGTAACTAAAACCTTAAACATCTGTTTTGTTTCGCAAAACATTTATTTGCAATAAATTTTGCACTTTAACAAATGCCTTCTATTGTCATCTTCATCACACACATATCATATATTACTTTGTTAATCTGCTTTTCTGCTCTCAGACACTTTTTTCTTGTCTTATTTTTTTTTTTAATTAAAAATCAAAAAAATAAATAAAAAAATGGCATGACATACTGGGCAAGTCCCTTAAGATAGCCTCAGACAAGTGCTTTTTCTAGCCCTAACAAAAATGGTAAAACTGGTTTTAGAGTTACAAGTTAACTGCTAATAACAGTATGTTTCCTGATCCTCCACCAAATTATAAAACAATGTTAAAACTTCATGCCTGCAATATCATTTCTCAGACACAACAAACATAATTTTTAACCGAATAATAAAAATTAAATAGCATTTTTCAAAATCTCTTATCACATCAGGATAACCACCATATCACTATGGGATTCCCACTATCAGCAATTATATTAGAAATAAATTTACAAGATTTTAAGAGTAAATTAGTATACAGCATCACTAATATACATTAAGTTTTAATGTGGACACAGTATGTTGATATTCTTGAATATTTTAACTCTATAATAAACAATGAACCTCCAATAATATTAAACAAATTAAATTCTTGGATTGAAAATTTAAAATTCACATTTGAAATAGTTAATAGAATGTTAAATTATTTAGATGTCAATATCAAAATAAACAAGGACAGCCAAATTGAAACATAAATAAATAAATAAATATATATATATATATATATGTATATATAGAAAACCTATATATACATAAATATATATATATATATCAAAAACTTTTATCAAATAATAAAAAAATTCTTACAAAACCAGAATCAAAAAAACCTTATCTCATAAAATTAACATATACAAATATGATTAATACAGCTATCAAGTATGCACATAATAACAAAGAAAATTTACAACAATGAAATAAATATCATAAAACGTGTAGTAGTTGAAAATGGGTATAACTAAATAATATTTACAAAAAACAATTATCAAACTACAATAACTATCTTACATACAATACATAATAAGACACCAACGAGTGAAAAAATATATATTAAGTATTTATATATCATTAATATCACAGAAAATATTGCTAAAATTAAAAAAACGAAAAATAATAAAATAAAAATCTGTCTGGAATTTATAAAATTAAATATAATGTTGTAAAAAACATAATATTGTGATGATATTTTATAAGAAAAAACAAAATGATCCTTTAATACTTTCTTTTCTTTTTCTGTTTAGCCTCTGGAACTAACATAAGGTATTACTTCAGAGGATGAATGAGGATGATGTGTATGAATGTGAATGAAGTGTAGTCTTTTGCAATCTCAGGTCAACCATTTTTGAAAAGTGTCGTTAATTGAAACCCAACCACCAAAGAACACCAGTATCCACATTCAAATTTACTATGATTTGAACCTTAGAACTCTCGACTTCGAAATCAATTGATTTGCGATGTTGTGTTAACTACTTGACCAGCCCTTTAATACTAGTTCTTTAACCTTATGGCTACGTCTGGTAAGCATGTCCTACCAGTAAATACCAGTAAGCAGGTGTTCAGAAGAATCGTAATATCTCGAGACACAAGTATGCTAGCAAGCTGATTTTTATACCGAATGAAAGAGAAAATTCTATACAAATTACCACAAATTCTATACTTCATAACACATTCAAAAATATTGTCAATAAGATTTTTGATAAGTTACTTATACGACAGTTGCGAGGAACCGATTTTATGCATTTTTAGACAGCAAAAAACTGTTGAAGTTTGCAAGTGTTCTGTAAAATCGTAATATTTTGAGACGCAAGTAAGTTGGCGAGCTGCTTTTGACACTGAATGAAAGAGGAAATTC
>JAAAKQ030476056.1:0-17597 GCA_010016005.3 Zanna intricata | reverse complement strand
TAGCTTCTTACAGAATGTCCATCTTTCTTCATTTACATTCATACCACTTCCTGTGATAGAGAAGTTGATAGGTTGCAATAAAAGTACCTGGTAATTTTGCTGAATGAAACTATCTTGAGTGGTGTTTACTTTGCATACTTCTGGGGAGGTTCGTAATGAACCTGAGAGGTTCATTACGAACCTCTCAGGTATATTTACAATAGCTTGCGTTGGTGATTTTAAAACTTCTTATCTCTTGAAATCTATTGTATCCTTCTCATATGGAGTGAAAAAGTTAACAAAAATAAGTCTTAAGAATAATAAAAGATGTTTTAACCAATATCCCTACTGAAAAGTAATTAAGTGAACAATTTTAATAACACCTAAAAATTTTGAACAACTCACTTACAAATCCTTACAAAGAAATTTTTCTTTGTAAGGATGTTTTGGTGCTGATTAGCAGCACCTAATGGGAACTATTCACAGAAATACTACTGCTATTATTATTATTACTTAGCTCCAAAAATGTCTTTTTGAAGATTATTCTCCATATAATTGGAAAGTAGTTTTTTCATGAAATTGAAAATTGTATTTTTATTTTCATTAATAGTCATTGTTAAGGAAATCTGTTCTTGTTAATTAGTAATGACATTATGTTTCAATTATAGGGAACACTGCAGTTTGATTTTGACAAGCAAATGCTTAATGTTATTGTGGAACCCAAAATTGTAAGCAATGGAGACTGTGAAAAACAGTCAGCAGTGAATTCATTGTCTGGTGGCGAGCGAGTGTATGCAACGACTGCTTTGATTCGAGCAATTTGGACTTCAATGTCAGCACCATTTTATGTGCTAGATGAGTTTGATGTTTATACAGTAAGTTCCATATTACTTGCGTTGAAGTTAATTGTAACAAAATTTGTTGTTGAACATTTTTATTTTGATGGATTATTTCAGAACATTCAGTGAGAATTATCTTCATCGCTGGAAATCCCAGAACACGATGTCATCACTTATATTCACGTAAATGAGTCTTACAGAAAGAAATTTTTATATAGTTGTAGAGAACAGGTAATTATAAAACATCTGATTTTTTAATGAAAACTAGGTGAATGCAAGATTTTACAAGCTAGATGGCTCTTTCATTGCACTTGATTCCCAATATCTGATTTCTTAAAATGATTTATTTGAAAATGGTAACAAATGCATTAACAAACTCTCTCATACAGAGTGACCTACATTTGACTTTATAATGATGTTATCGATTAGCTAATGTAAGTAGGTAAGTAAGATGTATGTTTGTGTAAATAAGAGTATTTCTATTTTACTATTTCTCTGAGCTTAAAACAAGAAATATAATGAAAGATTTTGTTAAATAAGTACATAATCTGTTTAAATTATACTAAACTTAGAATTCTGTTATTCATAGTCATTAACTGATTATTGAATTGAAACAAATAAATGAAACCATGTAATAAAGTTTGATAAAAATTATTTTAAAATCGATTAGTTTGAATGATTTGTAGATAAAAAACCAAATTGTTACAGTTAACACTTCATACTGTGTTGATATGTTTAGAAAAATGTTTTTTTTGTTTGATATTTCTTAACCTTTCATAATCTAATTTATTACTTTATACAATGCTACCTTAATAAGCATTACGTCAGAGACTAGTGATAAATAATGTATTACAGATTGCTTATTAAAATCTGAATCTTTGTAGATTTAAATGTTTGCATTTGATATTGACTGGTGTTTTTTTTTTCAGGATTTAAATAATCGAACACAAATTATGCAGTTACTGATTGATCATGCTAAAAATAATACACATTGTCAGTATTTATTTATTACACCATTAGACTTATCAAGAATTGATACAAGTAATGATATGATCTCAATTCATAGGTCAGTTATTCGTCTCCTATTTCATTACTATAATATTTACTTAAAGACTACATATACATGGGGATGTGTGTACTCTTTGTTTTGATGATAATATTTACTTTGTCCTTTAACTTCAGTAATATTATAGAATATTCTAATTTGTGCCATTTCATATTCTTTTCCCTCTTCTGAATGCTAAATTAATCCTTTTTTCATTTACAAAGTAACTATTATTTCTTGATTGAAATCATCCCGTATGTTTTTGTTTTCATCACCCGAAAAAAAATATGTGTATTCACTTTAAGTTACCCAGGCAGGTGGTCCTCTTACAACAAATTTTTTATTAATGGTGTTTTAGAGAGTGATAGGAATGGGAATCCCTCTTCTAATACATTCCGTTTGGTTGTTTGATATTAACAGAATTAATTGTAAACGGTTCTTATCCTCGGAGTAAAGAAGTAAGCAATTACAAAACAACAGCTCTTGTCCCCATCATCAAGAACACACACTTTTACAGACTGCTCTATTGGGGTCTACAATCAATCTTTGGTAGCTATGCCGTTTCCTGTACTATGCTGTACACTACATGAAGTATTTATTTATCTTGCCCTTTCTTGACTCCAACAACAACAACAACTGTGGTTAGAGGCAATAAAATTTTTTTTGAAATATTTTCTTATTATTTTTTCCAAAAAAAATTGAAATATTCTTGTAAAAACTTTTTGTTATTACACAATACTTTTATCAATAAACAAAAAATCATCATTAGTTTTCATTAGTAATCATTTTAATGTTTTTTTGACAACACACTTTTTTATGAATAAACCAGTAAATACATTTAAAAATCAAATTAGAAAAATTTCAATAATAATCATTATTTTTTTTTATCCATAGAAATAATTCCAGAAAGCCTAAAAGGTTTTTAAAGTAATTTTTTTAAGCTTAAAAAAATAACAGTACAAAAAATAGAAATTTTTGTGATGTGTTGAAACTGTCACGAACCAAAATCATTATTACCCAATTTTCATTAAAATAAGTAGGCCTATATCATTCATCATAAAATCAAAATGTGAAAGTTAAATTGCGGTATCTAAGAAAAATACATAAATATATTATCATAATAAAGCATCAAAAATGAATTTAATTTATAAAATAATATTATTTTTAAAAAAGTACCTAAAACTTGAGAAAAAATTCCAAGTTTAAATTTTAATTTAATCTATAAAATTTATACTTTTTTATAAAATTATACATTATCAAAAAAATAGACATACATAAAACATTAATTCAGATTTTTCACTACAAGCACAGTCCAGGGTTATTTTCATATTCACCACAGTAACTTATTACTCGTCTTGCTTTTTTATCAGCCTCTTTGCTGCCCATAGTTTCATGTAATTTCGCATAATAACCAACGCACATTTTCAACTTTTTTCTTCCGATGCCTTCAAGTGTATGAATACATCTTGGAAGAGTAGGTATGACATCACATTGTTTTCCTGCAAGAAGGCTTGCCAGTGTTCGGCGAAATTCCATCATTGAAAGATAATTAGTCATACACAAATGTTTTTATAGATCAACCAAGCATTGACAACAGTAGTTCAATAATAGTTCAAACATTACTTTTCAATACCACTTATTTGATTTTCTTAAAACTGAATAATACACCGACATTTGATCACTGAGATCTACCCTTCTTTAAGCTATATTATAATCTAAAATACACGAGGTTTTTTGACTGCTTCATTATTTCTATTCATTTTACCAGTTACTTTGTGTTCTGTCGTATTTGGGATCAGTTGTCAGCATAATAATCTGACGTTATCCATGCACTAAAGTAAGTCTTATTTTACCTTGCTGAAGACCGAATAATTCTCCCTTTTCAATTTTTTTGTTTTAAAATTATCCGGGATGCCCTTCTGATTAATTCTCAGCGTACCACAGTAAATTATTTTTTTAGCATAAAAGTCATTAGCTAAATCTAAGCTAGAAGAAAAATTATCAGCGTACAAATGCCTACCTTCTTTTATTTGAAAACAATTAACTAGATCTTTTACTACTAATGAGGTATGCCATTTGCCAGCATTTTTATCGTCTGCTGTAAATCCTGGCATTATATGTATACCCATTAACTGAGCATAATTTGTAAACTTTAATGCCGTACTTGTGTGCTTTGTTACTTATGTATTGTATCATAGTCTCATCAACAACTACGTCCTTCCAGGGGTGAAATATTTCTGGAAATTTTTTAACAATAAATAAAATACTTCCTTGATTTGATGTAGTCTGTTTTTCGACTGCTCTGCAGTATTTGAAAAATGAATAAATCTGAGTAGTAGTTAAAATTGATTCCTGGGCATGAAGTTCACTATAAATTCATTTCTAAACATTTTATCTTTACTCTAATATAAATCTGTCGAAAGGAGAGGAACTAATTCCATTACCAAAAGAACAGACAAAAACCTTTTTAATTCAGCCTTCATTAATATCCGTCCAAGTTTTTACATGTGACTTAGGACTACATTTCCCGGCTAGTTTTTCTGCAGCGTATCAGTTTGTTTCCTCAACTATTAATTGAAAAATATCATATCTATGACCAAACTATAAATTTGGAGTGGATATCAACTTCAATGAATTCCATGTTATATTATCCGCCTAAAGGAAAATCGAGAAAGTCAGGATCTGATACAACTATCTGCTGCTAATTATTTTGTGATTCAGTACTTACTGATGGCAAATTGTTTGGCTACTACTGGTGATTTGTTACGGCTGCGAATTAGTACCTGCCTCTGAACTTACTAAAGGCAGCAATTCTTCTTTGGCTCCTGCCGATCTGGCTCTGTTAATTGATCCAAACTACTCGTTGACGGTTTAAATTCCAAAACATTATTATCATGTTGACAAGTTTCATCTCTTTCCACGTAGTCACTTGTATCACTACAGTCGCTGCTAAATTTAGTTTCAGGTTCATAATTCTGCTAATAATCACTATCATCACTACTAAATGGTTCACTTTAAGAGAGTCAGGTTGCATCAAATCTAATGCAAGTAATTCTTTCCTCATGAAGACATAATTTTATTTTATCTAAAGAACAAAACGACACTAGTAACAAGATCAGTAACATCTTACATAAAGAGACTGCTAGCTGTGTTCAAAATGACATAGTGCAAAGCTCCATTGATTACTTATTGATCTAAGTTCACAGGCCAAAGAGAAGTTATTTTTTACTATCTTAACCTAATTTACTTTTTAAATAGTACATTCTGTTTGATAAACAAAGGTAGGTGAAGATCATATGGTACCTCAAATAGGTTTAATCACAATGTTTAATGATCATCTCGTAACACTATAAACTATGTTTCATTAAATAGTGAAGTTTTTTCTATGCACTACATATAAAATGTATAAAAAAGTATTTTTTTTTAAATTATACTTCAAATTTCATGATTAAAACTATCATTCTGATAAGCTTTACGTTTCCTGTTTTAATAATAATTAAAACTGTGATAATATATACACAGAGTATTTCATGAGGAATCTTCAACTTTATAGACATTTTGCTTACCAAAACAATGAAAAAAGGTCATATAAAAACATATGACTAATGAAAGATTTCAAGCTCCCTCATTGAATTAAGGTTGTATTGAAATTTTTTGGACGTTAATCATGGGGGAAAATTAATGGTTTTCTATGTCTTTTGATTTGAAAAATTCAATAAAATAGGTCCCAAACTGTATCCTTTACTTTTTATATCTGACCTAAAATCCAAAATTAAGGGCCCAAAAAACAACTCTTTAACATTTTTCTTAAAATAACTTTCTTAAATAAGTAATAAATGCATAAACATTTTCTACAAAACTAAAAGGTAATTTAATTCTTAAAAAATTTATGTAATCAATGTCTGTGAACACTTTTTAAATACATTTTTATTGAAAACCAAACACAACTAAACAGTTATGAAGACTGAACACTGCAAACGAAAATGTTAAATTATAGGCCTATTTCTCTTAAAATAATTTTTAAATGTTCCTCAGTATCTTATATTTAAATTATTTAATTTTATGTTTGATAAGCTTATTATGAGTATAACATTAGCTGCTCAAAATGTCCACCTCCATTGGCAATACACACTTAGCAACGATTTAAGGACGCCGCTCCCTCCTCCAACATTCATGAGCTGTTTTTTATTTCTTGGGTAGCAACCATGATTCTTTGTAAAAGTTCACGTTCATTGTTGGATTTTTGAGCATACACTAATGACTTTATGTGTCCTTTTACAAAGAAATCTAACAGGTTTAAATCCGGCTGGTATGCTATTGATCCTCGTCGGCCATTCAACCTATTTTGAGAATCTTTTATTAAGATGCCGAGTTACACGGCGATCAAAATATGCTGGGGCTCTGTCATGTTGGAAATACATAATTCTTTGCATTACCAATAAAACATCCTCTAAAAGTCAGGAAGTTCATTTTAAAGAAAATTTAGATGTGCCTCTCCACGCAGTCGGCAATTAAGGATGTAAGGTTCGTTCAGAATACTTCCTATTACACCCTACCAGAAATTTATTGAAAACTGACATTAATAGATGGCATGTGGATTGGTGTCATTCCAAACATGATTGTTTCTTGAATTGTTTATATCAGATAGAATTAAATACTCTACAAGTTTTTTAGAAAATGCTTATTTTATATTACTTATTTAAGAAAGTTATTTTAAGCTAAACATTAAAAAGTTGTTTTTTGACTACTAATTTTGGGTTTTAAGTTGGATATCATAAAAACTAAAGTAGATACTGTTAGGTGACCTATTTTATTGAATTTTTCAGGTCAAAAATCATAGCAAACCATTAATTTTTCCTTGAGTTAAACTCTAAGAAGTTTCTGTACAACCTCATTTCTCTGGGGAAGCTGAGATCCAGGCGAAATATTTTGTTAGCTGTAACTCGGAAGCATTTCCAGCTTTGCAATCACGACTCAAAACAGGCTACTGTCTAATGCTCAGAATGGGAGCGAAATATTCTGTTTGAAGTGTACTAGCTGCCCAGACCTATTGGCCAATTGGGCTATAAATAACTCCTATTGTGTTCAGTGATGCCAGTTTTTTCATAGTTGGTAGTCACTATCAAAACAACATAGTAAACAAATATTCTTCTACATTCTAGTGGCAATTTTTGCAAACTATAAATACATTAATGCTTACTAACAAGACCGAGCGATATATTCTGCCTATAGCATTATGAGATAGAGGTGATTGGTGAGATATTCTGCTTACTGCATATGAAGGGATTGCTGATCTTAGTAAATATTGATAATTTAATTCAGTTTCTTGGAAGAATTTGATAAACTGGTACAATTCATTAAAAATGTTTAAATTTAATCTATTTTCTTGAAGCTTGTATAATTAGTCATGTCAGTGCAGCGGTCTTTAGGTTCAGTTCCATACTATCAGTTCAGCAAATAGCATAGCTTCTTATTTTTCTTTCAGTTACTCAGTTGAGGCAAATAACGTGAGAACCCAATTTTTATATTGATTCCTCATTGCAGAATATAAATAAAATTTATATTAGCCTAACTAGAATTAGTTTTATTTAGAGATTTTGATGTAAATTTATTGCAGACAATAAATGTTGCCTTTATGATTTGCTATTCATGAATTTTGCAAAATCCTTGTCCTTAGCAAATATAAAAATACATCTGCGTTTTTTTAATTAATAAATTCATCAAAATATAGCTGCACACTAATTAACTAAAACATAATATTCAGTATGACAAATAATATTAAACTAGATAAGATTTAAATGCCGTGGAAAAGACAAGAACAGACATATATATAAATATAAGGCATATTTGTACTTGTATACTTATCATTCATTTATCCCAGTTAACATTAACCTTCTATTGTTTTGACCTACATGTTTCAACTTATTTATCAATTTTTTTTTATAAAGCATGTTGCATATTATTTAAAGATAGAAATCCAGTTTCTGTTCCAAATTGGCTTACCAGTAGTTGATCAAAATGAGTTTATATTTCAAAATTGGCTAAATTTAAATACACTACACATATCCCTTTTAAACAAAACCCTTACACAATATCAAAATTTTAGTGCTCTAGTTGAAATCATCGACAATATTACACTAAGAAAAGTTGTGTAACATGTTATAGCAAAATTTTGTTTTGACTAGTGTTATCAGTATTGGTTCCAAACTCCAGCTAAATAGAGTAATGAAATAAGTTACTAATCACTTACTGATCAGGTGTAGAAGTGATAAGCTTCACTCTTACTTTCCCCAAAATATACTTTTTCTTTATAAATTATATGTATAGTATTAATCGTTAAATTATTTTTTAATGTTATAATTTAGAATTAAGACTGAAAAGATCAGGGTTGAAAGATGTGTCTCAATCTGAATACAAGTTAATAATTTCACAGGAAGTGTAAAGGAGGAGATTTCCTGTTTAAATTAGCTGAAAAGGGATATAGCAGGTTGTATCAAACTGGTTTTAAATTCAACTATAATAAATACTGATGTTATAATCCACTTGCAAGGAAAAATTTGATAAAGTAACATGACATATTTAAATTTGAATATTAATTCAAGTCTTAACTTTAAAAGTTAGTGTATATTTATTATAGAAAGTTTTTTCTTTGAACTTGTTAATTTAATTACAATTTTATAAAAGAAAGAAGTGGTGTGTAACTTTATTAGAAGCTCTTAGTCTAGTAATGAAGAACCGAGTGTGAATACAGAGCTGCAGTAGCTTGTTGACCAGCCAGTTTCTTCGGAATAAACAAGTCCACTTTATGTTTTATCATTTAATATATGTGAAAATGGTCAGAAAGTAAAATAAATTGAAACATAATTTGATTACAGGAAAAAATACAGTTATGTAGATGAAAAAAAATAATGATCACAAATTATGAAATTTTAGTATGTTTTGCAAATATGTAATGTCAAGACTGATGGTATTCTGATTTTTGTTGCAGATTAGCATAATTTTTATTCATCTAATATGTATTTACTGAAAAATGGTTTTATTTAAAAGTTTTATCATTGTTTACAGCATTCACAATTCAAGAGATGCCAATTGAAACTGAAAACACTAATTTACTCAGAATCCATATTTTGTGCATTTTGTTGAATAATTCTTTTATGGTCATATTTTATACAGTTTAATATATCTTATGAATATTAGTAAGAAATAACATTAGTTTACAGTGCTATGGTTTAAATGTGTAGTATTATTGAAGACTGAACACATTAATCATGTATAAGATTGTTTTATTGATTTTTAATGTATTTGTTGATTTTTATATTTACAAATAAAAAAGAAATGTTACAGAAACTTGAAAGTAGTAGTTTTATTTCCTTTACAACAGACTGAAATTTGTATTTAACTATTTTTATTACTTTCACTATTTACTAATTAACATTAGAATTGCATTTTGTTTAATGTTCTTTAAACTTCATTCAAATTACTAGAAATATATGTATCAGTTTTTTCTCCTGATAAGACAGTAAAGTGGATGTGTAATATAAAAGAATGAAAAGATCACATTAAAAATTGCTGTCAGAAAAAAATAGAAAAATCACTTTTAAATACAAAATGTGATCTCTGATTTCACTATTAATTTTTAACATGGATGTCCTTGTCTAGGTATTAGAAATCCTATTGAAAAAAATGAATGATGTGCTAGCTCATAATGGTAGCCTTTTTAAAGAGTGTAAATATATTTTAATACATTATAACCAAACCTTGTTAATGACATATTGCTCTGGAGTTATAAAGTTATAACCAAAAAAGTCTGTAATTAACATGCGTTTTATCTCTAATTGGGACCTTTTTTCACAAATCTTAAGCTTGGAGATTAGAAAAAAATCACAAAAAGTTATGTTAGTAAACTTGGGTTGACTTAAGAACCATTGTTTGTTCAACTTTTTTTAAAGATACAATTAAAATTTTGCCTTTTAAAGTAAAAACAAGAAGATAATCTTTCTTAGGAGTAGTACAATAATGTGTATGGTAAAGCATTTCATGAAAAGGGTTCTTGAAGATGATGTGTTCAGAACTACATAAGTGATGTACAAGGCCTGTTCAAAAACTATCTAGATCTTTCTTGCAGAATTTGAAATTAAATTTTATTTTTTATCAGCATTGGATTGTGTTAAGAAAAATTATTTTGTTGTATTTTTATAATGTTCTACTCTGCAGTATGAAAAAGGTTGTACTTCAGTACAGTACTATCAGTATTGGACTCATCACACCCAAATTGTGCAATTTACTTGCAAGAATCAACCCATCTGTAATTCCATTCGCATAAGAAATTTCTTAGAATGTCAATTCTTTGTTATTAAATATTGCACTTTTATTTTGGCTCATTAATGGCATAAAAGTTCACTAGTTACTCTCATCTGACATGTTCAAACATCTTTAAACTAGCAAACCTATTCTTTAATTTATATAATTTATGCTGATGTTTTTCAGATTCCCATGATTTTGTGTTAGCTTAAAACTTATATTTATCTCTTTTATATTTTAATAAAAGAGAGATTATTTATTACTTGTGAGCTTTTATTTTCCAAAAAAATTTCTTGATCGATTTATTTAAACATAGTTATGGGAAAAACTCTTTTAAATACTGTATAAGATACAGTAAAAAAACACATGAGAATATTTTAAATGGGACAAAAATTACCTTTAAAAAGTTTAAAATTTATTTCCTGACCATATGATAACATTCTCACACTGTTAATACCTCATTTACATTCAATTTTCTTCCTGCTTAAAATGGTCGGTAGACCAGTAATTTTTTGCAGTATTCTATAAAATTTCTTAATTGTTTATTCCTGACTAGTTGATACTATTGAAAGAAAACCATCAATGAATTTTCTTGAACTTAAATTTTTAATTAAAAAAAAAACAGTTGCATACAATCATGAAAATCCACATGCCACCATCAAAACAATATCAGTACAGGTTCCTTGTAACAGTATTATATTGATATTGTATTACAAGCAAAAAAAAAAATTGGGGCCATTTATTTTCAGTGAGAATTAGAATGTGAATACTGAAATACCAAAGTTTATGTGGCTTGAAATCCTATTTGGAAATCTTTGATATTCTCGCTGTGCATAAACAAAATTGATCTGCATATTCTTCATTGGAAAAGTTATAAGATAAAATACATGAACTATTCTGTTCACTTATTTAAATGTTTATTGCTGTTCAAATGCAATAAAAAAATTTAATTGTTATAGTCAGCAGTTAGTACTAGAAACTTATGAATTAAATTATTTCAAACAAATTTAATAAAATTATTTTTTAATTAACGTTAAAGATGTCTAAATAAATTCTTGTAGAGTGTGTTATTTAATTTTTATAGTTCATCTTTCTAAAATTTTTAATTCTTTTGATGTGTAATGAAAATTTTGTGTTATTCAAAGTCTAGTTAAAATCTGCGCATTAAAAATTCAACTTTTAATTAAATTCTTACATTTGTAATTAATTTATGTAGACATTTTATTCATATCATTTTACTCAGAATCAAATCCTTTTCAAGTTTTGTTTAAAACTTTTATCTGTTTATTAACTATTTAATAGTTATTTTATGCAAAATATAAAAGTATGTTTTTTGACACTACTGTTTTGTCTTTTACCCCAGATTTCTTGAAAATTACTAAATACAGTTCTAGGACCTATTTTTAAGTTTTTCAGGTAAAATTTCCAAAGAAAACCATTTGATTTATCCCTTAATTTTAGATCCGAAGAATTTCAGTTTGGCATAATTTTACCAAAGGTGTAGAAATCAGGATGAAATCTTTCACAAGCCAATACTTGCTAATGAAGTGTTTCCATACCCATGTTTATGTGAATTTTCTTCTTTATTTTAACTACTAAAATAAGTCCTGGAAGTTTGTTACATATTTTGTGAATCACTCCATTTTTAAATAAAAATATGAATTTAATACTTTTGCGCGGTTATTGATATTATTCTTGGATCCATGTCAAGAGTATGTGTAAATCTACATTTTTAATAAATTTAAAAAGAGTAAAAAAAAAAAAATGTTATGAAATTGCAAGAAGTAGAAAACCATGTATGCTTTTCTAATGGTAATGATGGAACTGGCTGATAGGGTCGTGCATGGAAGGAGGGTTGGGTGAGCGAAATGCACACTTGACCCTCGGTAGGGATGGGGAGGGTAGCCCCCTTGAGGAGGGGCTCTTCAGCACCCCAGAAGAGCAAGGTTGGGTTGCCTTGATGAGACATGGGGAGTGGTAGATTCACCTGCTGCCATGGCACTTCGCAGTGACTGATGAAATACCTAAAGGTGGTTCCAGGTGCTTAAGAAAAAAATAAAAATGATGGTACTGGTAATGACATCTTATGGATGCCACGAATTTTAAGGATTCCTTGTAGGTTGTATACTTCTAGATAGGGTATACCAGGTGCAACAATAAAATAATGAGACTGATTTTTTTAGCAAAATGTGGCAACCCTGCAATCTTCATAGACACTCAGTCTTTGACTTTGATCTTCCCACCACTAATAGTCCAAGCAGTACATCTGTACAACGCATGTTTTGTCTCTTGTCACAGAAATGGAATTGTGAAATATTGGACAGTGGTATTCCACTTATTTTTTGATTCCAAAGGCATTGTTAATAAAGAATGGGTGCTCCCTGGACAGACAGTTAGTGAATATTTCTATAAAGACTTTAAAAACAAGTCCTCCATCTCTGTTCAAACATTTGTATGAGTTAGATTATTCATCACAATAATGCATAGTCTCATGCTGCATTGTCCATACAACAGTTTTTAACCTCAAAATGAAGTTCAGTACTACCACAGCCATCTTTTCACCAGACCTCATTCTGAGTGACTTTATCTTATTCCCAAGAGTCAAAATAGTGGATAGGAACAATATTTTCAAACAACAGAAGATATCCAAAATGCTGTGACAAGGGTTTTAGATAACATTTCACAAGAAAAATTACAGAAATGTTACCAGCAGTGGCAGAAGATTGGAGCAAGTGTGTGCAAGCAGAAGGAAACTAACTACTTTAAAGAGATTACAGCTGACTAAAAACATAAGTAACAATTTTTATAACATCTGTCTTATTACTTTATTGTTGTATTATGAATAAAAGTCATTTATAGTTTTGAGAAAGAATTTAATTTTATTTATGACAATTTAAAACTTTAATTTGTTTGACAATACCACAAATCAAATTTATTTTGTTTTCAACAGTGTATTGTATTTTTACTTTTACTTTTTTCAGTTTCAAACATTGTTTTAAATGAATTTCCAGAAGTTCAGTTTAAATCTATTTTAAATTTTAACTTTATATTAAAAAATAATGACATTTATTTTCGTTTTCCAAAAAAAAACACTAACAGAAAAATCATAAAATAAGCTACTTAACTCGCACAAATTGAAATAGATTAACATCTATTACGTGAAAATTGAAGCGGCCTTTCTGAGTTACAAAGTGACAGTATAGTGAGTGTGCGTATACATCATAATCTCATAAAGATACATCCTTGCTAGTTGATTGAGGTATGTATGATTGATGCTATAGGTACCTGTTATAAACATTAAGAACTTAACATAATTTTGTTTTTCTGCATGATAATCTCTTTGACAAACTCCTTTCTGTTATTCTCCATCCATTACATGTTTATTGTGGCCGGCAAGTCACCGTGCCCCTAGAGATAACAAAAAATATTGTTTAGAATATAAGTTATTTTTGATGGTGTCAATTGGCAGCAGTTTTTTACATCACACGCTGAGTAAAAGATAGTTGTACTAAATGGCTGATGCAACTAGTTACAGCATTGAGGAGCAGTTAGTGACATGTGTATGGGATCATGAACGACTACATACATATCAAACAATGAAGCTAATTAGTGATAAGTTTTGGCAATGCTTAATTAAGCTGCCATCATGAAAAGCAACAGAGTTGGCTTGGTAAAAATATGCGTTTGAATTAGGCAGTGTAAAAGGTAGGCTGCATCGTAGATTTAAGTCAACGCGGTTAGAAACATATGCTGCTGTTGAAATTTCCATTGTACAGTTCCCAATGAAATGAACATGTAAACAGTCAGCTAACTTTGTATATTGTGTACAACAATGCAAGACCATATGAAAAAGGACTTGAAAATTAAGCCATTTCATCCAGTGTTCATCAATCAACTGTCACCTGCAGACATGAAACGTTGCACTGAATCCTGCTGGGGTTTATTAGAAAATTTCCCTGCTACAGTGCATCATGGAAAGGTGCTTTTTACTTATGAATGTGCAGTCTACTGCAGTTTGCCTGTCATAAAATAAGCCCATTTATTAATAAAATTTTTTTTGTTAATAATAAGCCCATTTTGCCCAAAATATTATTTTGGGTGAAAGAAAATACTTGTTACTTGACAGGAATTGGAAAGAGATCTGCTGCATGTCATGATATGGGTTGGAATGACAGCTTGTCATTTGCTTGATCCTTACTTTTTTGGTGAATCCACAAACTTGAAGCATGGCTAATATCACAGTTTCAAGAGAAGGATCTCATAGAATTAGTATGGTTGTAACAGGATGGAGCACCTGCATATTTTGCTCTACCAGTCCATAGGTTTCTGATTAAAAAATTTTGGGAACATTGGATTGGCTATGGCACATCGGGTTCATTATCATGGCCACCACTAAGTCCTGATCTCACCGCACTAGATAGTTCATTATGGGGAATTATTAAGTATCTGCATGTCACTACACCACAAATGAAGAATTGTGTGACTGTGAGGAACGCCTTCCATAATGTAACACCAGAAATGCCACATGTCACAGAGGACATTGTGATGTATAGAATTGTGCATCAACATAAAGGTAAACACACAGACCCACTGAACTATTAAAATTAATACTATGTATCAAGTGAGTAAATAAAATAATTCATCATTACATCACACTTAGCACCAGAATGTACTAATCACTAGCACAAAATTCCAATTCGTTAGTACATGTCTGATGGTGGTGTGGTGTATACTTGTTATACATCAATATATCGCATATATATGCGAAATATATAATAATAATATTTTTTTTTTATTTGTTTTTTTATAAAATCAATTATTAATGTTAAGTCTCAAATTTGATTTCCTCCTTTTTTATATGTAAAAGTAAAAATTTTTCACTTCTTTCTTACTTTTTATAAATTTTCTCTCTTTCTTTTCCTCTTCATAAATTCTTCCTTTTTTTTTTTGTTACTCTTTTTATATGAATTTATTTAATGCTCTATTGTCAGTCAGTCTTGTTCCATCCTTCAAGGACTCAACATGTGTTTATTACAAATGTATAATTAAGTAATACAATAATGTTATATACATGAATTACAAATTCAAAGATCATAATAAAAATAATTTTTATTATAAACAAAATAAAGACATTTATTTATTTGAATGAACCAACGAATATTATTCAACATTTTTGGTCATCAGAATCTATTGATCTTTTGTTGGAAGGTTAGTTTCATATTATAATTTGTTTTGTAAATTAAATATACACATAAATAATAGATTAATTTAATTGATATTTAAGCTTCCACCTTTTGTAGTGAGTGAATTTGCATATAGATCTGGATCTTGATGAAAATGTTAAGAGTGTACAATCTTTAAAAGATATTTTTAGAGATGTCCTGGAAGTGACTCTTTTGCAAATGAAAGACAAGTTAAACAGTTTTAGTGGATATATGAATGACGTATTGCTTTACAGTTTTTTAAGTTTTGCAAGCTCATTAAGTGGAAAAAAGTGTTTGTGATTTCCCTCAAATGACTGAAGATAATTCACCTAGTGATTTTTTATCTATTGAAATTCAGAAGAGTCTTCTTTTAAATATTTTTCAAATATTTTGGTTAGCATTAGGTTATGGTGATTTAAATTATTGGTGAGATTACGTTTCATTTAAATTTCTTTCATTTAACTTTTTCTTTATTGATGCCTTTATTTTGCTATCTAATGAAAACTGATACAAATTTAAGTCATTGAGGCAGTTGAAAATTTCTGTTAAGTAGGCTAGTGATGTTATCTACAGCTCATCTGTCAATCGATCACACAGTTAAAAATGTTTATGCATTAGGAATACCTCCACCTCAGAATGTTGCTCAATCTGCTTAGCATTTTTCCTTTAAAAAGCTATCTCATCTCTGTGTACAGCCGTAACTGAATGTAATCATTAACCATTTCAAAACACACTATAGAAAATAAACAAAAGTTTAAAGCTTGAGATTTAATAAAACTGACCGCCTTGATGGCTTCCTGGGGAATATGTTTAAATTGTTCTGGTATCCATTACTTCTAAAGTTTCTCTGTGGATACTGCAATGAGTGAGGGTTCAATTTACTGTAACCAATCTTACTTTGGTTGCAACATCTCCATATTTTCATGTTATAGATAACTTGAATATCATCATTTCAGAAGCCCACATACTGCTTCCAGTCCAGATGTCATTCAAAGAATGCAAAGAAGTCATCCAACTTTTTGAATATTTCATTAGCAGTAGTTCATGTTGATTAATATCAACAAAGAATTGTTATTAATTATCATCAAAGAATAAATAATTATTTATAATAGTACTACATACTGCACATAAACTGTGAGTGAGCATGCGTTTATGCTCTTATCATGTTGTAGGATGAAAAACTATTTTTGAGCTACTAAATTCTCTTTAACATTTAATTCTGCGCTTTGAATTCTGCAGTACACGGTATCATTTGACAATGGTATTTTATCTAACTGTTTAACTTATGATTCATACAACAGAGTCATCACCATGTCTTTTTTAGTAGGTAATGTCTCTGCACTGAATGTATGATATTTTCAACACTTTGCTACTTTGCTATTCTTAAGCTCACTAAGAACATTACCTCAATTATTTTTGGAGTACTGCGTATAAAAGATGATATAACTTTCTTTTTGCATTGTAACTCTTGACAATTTTTAAACAAATAATCTGTAGGTTTATTTTCTAATGTTGAATGTGTAGTAGTACTAAGATGCTATTTCAATAATGAGTATTTTATGCTTTGGTTTGAAAGAAATTCACAAAAACAGCTCACCCAATAAGGTCATGCTCATTGTTTACATGTGTCATGAAAGGGTCGGTATACCCAAGACTTGTTTCCGAAGATTATTAGTTTATGCGCCAATAAGTGGGTATCCCCCAATCTGCACATAACGCAGTTTCTTTCTGGGCATGGCGCTTTTCGTCCTTTCCGGGCATAGCTTGGCTAGGTTTCATCTTGTTGAATCAGGACTTTTCCCGGAATGTAGGGTTCTGGACAATGTTAGCCATGTGCTGTATGTCTGTCCCCGGTATGAGTTTGCGCGTGACAGAGTGGTTAGGGAACTTGAGAAATTGCAATTGGGCCTTGATTTAAGGGTCAATTGGAAGACCCGGGCTGAGTGGCAGGTAGTTGCTTGCTTCCTGCGGACCATTGCGTCTTCCAGGGTTGTGGAAGGAGTGTACAAGGTAGGAGCCTGGGTGGCTATGGTTCCGGCTTGTCCAAATATGTGGCTGGAGATAGGCGATTTTGGCGACAAGCCACAGTTTTTTTTAATACTGAGTTTGCATTGTGGCATAGCTCTGGCGGGGTAGTGACTGCCTTTTAGGTTTTCGCTGCTTTGCTGGAGCGTCGGTAGGAATATCAGGCTTGGCATCGCCGGGGTCGGTTCGTTTGTGCGGGCGACC
>JAAAKQ030476034.1:6741-17349 GCA_010016005.3 Zanna intricata | reverse complement strand
ACTGGTTTACTAGAATTTGAACCTTAGAACTCTCGACTTCAAAATCAGCTGATTTGCGATGTCCGTTAACCACTAGACCAGCCCGGTGGACTTTGAAAAAAACCCTGGACCTACTAAAGATAAAGTATAATTTAACTGAAATTAAAAGCATAAGATAGAAGTATAAATTTCTTGTAAAAATATTAACAGAAAAAACTGAGAGTTATTATACAAGTTCATGATTGATTTTAAAAACTAAAAAAAATAAAAAATAAAAAAATAGAAATCAGAGAGTAAAACAGAAAATTAAATATATAATTTTAAATAATCTATTCAGAAATATTTTAATAACTACATCCTATTTCACATCAATCAAATATAAATGAGGCTTGGAACAATAACAGTCTAATAATGTTAATTTACTTTCATTGACTATCTGTAAAGATCTCGTTTTTAATTTATATTAATTGTTTTAAATTATGTAAAAAACAAAACTGGTAAAATTTAAAAACAAAATCAGAAAGTTTATACGACACTTAATGTGACTATAAAAAAAAAGTACCTTTAAGATAATATTTCATAGCGGAGTAATATCACTGGCTGTTCAATTTGCAGCTATAAAATTATAACCGTATAAGGATTTTTGCATCGTAAAATAAATTAATATAAAAGTAAACTTCTACCTTCTATTAAATTAAAATAATAAAATAAAAATTAAATAATATAAATATTATAATAATTTTATTATTTAACTGTAATTCAGCATTTAATAAACGTGTATCAGTCATATTGAGATTTTAATAGCAATAATAAAACCAGTTCTTTGTGGGACATTTTTTTACGGAATTCCTAGACTAGAAATTATCATATACTACATTTTTAACAGCAAGTAAACTTATTATTTTTCATTAAGAATAAATTTATTTCTATATACAATTATATAACAATAATATTCCTAATAATCGTTTTTTTTTTTTTTGCTTCGATTTGTTTATATAAAATAGGTTATAAATAAGGAATAACAAGCAAATCGTATAAAAAACCACGATGAGTTACCAACCAAACTCTCAATAAAACATACGTATATAAAAGTCATATATACATAACAGTAAAACTATTCATATCTCAAATAAGTCACTACAAAGGTAACAGAAAATAAATATAAATACGAAGATAAAACATATAAGACACTAAATATCTTACTTCATAAATCTTCACATAACACGATCATCTTAAATTATATTAATATTATACGACACAAAATTAAACGAAAAACCACACGACGAGATTCACTTCAATGAATATTGATTCAACAATATTTGACTAATCCCCCCATGTATTAATATATATTAATATTTAATGATATATATTTTATTAAACTGTAAATAACAAAAAATAATAAATCATATACCGAAACGCCATTTTTTTTACACAATAATATTTAATTCTACATATTAATCATTTACCTCTCTATTTAAATTAGATTATATTATACAAACATATACTCTACTTAAAAAAATTAATATCTGATCTGTTGTCAATAGACTTTTTACCGTTGATAATACGAATCATTGCAAGCATCAACCTCCCAATATTATTTACATCATAATCTAAAATTTTTCATTTTCATATTAAATTGTGTGAATATTTTTTTCATGTTTTGATAAGGCTGTAACCTCATGTTTCCGGTAGTTTTGCGCCTCCAAACGCTTTATTAAATGTTGCATGGTTTGCACTATATATTGCCCTGATAATCATTGCACTGAATGCTGTATACTATGTTAGATTCTTTACTTCCTCAACAAACGATTTGAATTTGAAGAAAAACTGGTTAAAATTTTTGAAGTTTTTAAATAAATGCCACTTCGAAATTTTCATTCAAAATATTTTTAAGTTTTTCAGAAAATTCTGGATATATAGAATGATTATATGGTGCTGATAATCGTTTTCATCCCACACAGTAACACCTATATTGTCACTATTGTTTTTTTTAGAATTCAATCCTTCATAAAAATTATCACGCTAAATACTGTTAACTAATCTTGTTGGATAATTATTTGCACATTCTCTTACGAAGTAAAAGAATATTGTCATCTTGGAAAATGTCGGTTTTCAGATTTCAGTGGAAATATCCATTCTTGTCATCCCTAAACCCATTAGTTAGACTAGTTTCAGCCTGACGTCTATACATACGTATCTCGCATAACTCAAAATCGTTTAGGCGTAGAATGTTGACTGCGTAATATCTAGTTGTGCACCTCCCCTTTTGATTGCAATTAACTGAACTAAAAGTGTTCAAGAAAGCCCGAATACAAAAAAAAAAAAAAAAAAAAAAAAAAAATTGGATTTTTTCTTAAATGCATAAATAATCCTTCATTGACAACTTTTCAACGATATATATACATATAAGTGGTACTTATTTTCACTGGTTCCAGAGCTATAGCCAAACGAAAGTTTAGTTAATGAAATATTTGGATCTTACATGAGGAAGGCACATCGGTTCGAATCAAACTTCATCTTCTTTTTTTTTAACTTTTTTTTATTTAAATATACTTTTTTTTTAATCTCCGGAACCACAATTAAGTATTATATCAGAGGATGGAGATGAATGATCTGTAGCGTGTCTGAAAATGCCATGCCTGACCGGGATTCGAACCCGGGACTTCCGGAATGAAAGGCCGAGACGCTACCACTCACGCCACGGAGGCCGGCAATTTAAATATACTGATTTATTAATAATTATTAACTTCTGACTGCCAAAAAATTTTTGCGATAATAATTCAGTAACAAAAGAAAAAAAAATGAAAAACATCAGAAGTTTTAAAAGTCAGAAGTTATTAAACATTTTATTACTTTTCATTTAAAAAAGAAAAATGTGGTAATTTAACAGGTGTACAAGGAAGTTATGTAGTGTCCACATCAGATTTTTTTAATAAAATATTTTCTATCTCCCTAATTATATTTCTTCTGTCGATTGGGTTAGTAAACGTTAGAACTCTCTGTATATATATATATATATACGTAAAAACACTCGCACTAAATAAAATACCTAGGTAAAAGAGTTCATAAAGATCATATGAAAAAAAAATTACAACTTCCTTAAGCAATAGACAAAGTAAACGACATAACAAGTTGATGGAGGTAAATGGAAAGAGGCATAATCAAGGCATACAAGACGCTCATCACATGAACCATTTAAGATTTCCCGAATTCACATTCCCCGAAGTCCAGCAAATCCAGGCGCTTCAACCGCCGGTCATCCTCGCTATTGTCTAGGAGATTAAAATCTATAATGTTCACATAACTAAGCGCTGTCTATAATTTGAACCGAATCGTTTAACCTCTTCGCCAACATAAGATAATTTTAGGTAGTCCTAAATATCTTCGTTCCGTACAAAACACGGTAACCCTGCAACGAATTTTGCCAAGTTATTCTGGAAATGTTGTATAATCTCAATGTTACTCTTGCTCGTCGTACCTCAGTAGTTTTATGCTGCACATCCAAATTAGTTTAAGAATCATTTTGTATATCAAAAGTTTGCTGGACAGCGTTATGGGTGAATTCCTGCCTGACAATCGATAAATCTTCTTATACCTGGTGTTTAACTATTACATTTTTCTCTCACGCCGTACTTCAACTTCTTAAGACGATCGAGGTAGAGCCCAAGGAACCGTACGCGTTCAGACAGTGAGATAAAAATGCGTCAAGGTGAACCCGGGACAGTCACCTCTTCTAACAATTATTCACTTTATACAACCTAAATTCGAAATTTCACTAGTAGCCTAAATTTATACAATGATCTCTATATTAATGAAGTACATACGTAAATAAGAGCGGGAAGTAATAATATTATTTAAATATATAAGATTTTGTGCGCGATCACTTGTTTGAAATTGCTGAATATTTTCCATGTAATATTGTCTCAATTCAAAATGTGCTTTGATGAACAGCATATAAATCGCAAATTTTGCGGTTAGTTTCAAAAATAGTCATTAGAAACAATAAAACATCTTGTAAAAAGAAACGAATAAAAATGAAAAAAAAAGAAGTAGTTTATACGTGGCATAATGTTTTTGGGCCGATAAATTCAGTAGTGTTCATAATAGGCGCTCAATTCCTGTGATACAAGGATGAAAATTAAGAATTTTTTCAATGCGACAACAAGAAATCTATTCAGAAAAGACAAGAAAACAGAATCAGAATTTATAAAATTCTGAAAAAAAGCATAAAATATTCTATAATGATCTTATATAAATAATGATTTGTAACACTTCTGTGAAAATGTTACCAACGCACTAATTATTTATTCCTCGTCAAAAAATATCAAGTGTCGTACAAAGTAATTTTTTTTGTTATCAGCGGATAGGCCTTCAAAGACATTCATTCAGGCACAAACGCAAATACCATTCCATGTGGTTTCTTTCTTTTTCTTTTAGTGGTTGTTCAATCTTTCGGACTGTTTAGTTCATGTTCTCATGTTTAGCTCTCTTCAGTTCATTCTCCTCTGCTGAGTTTTTACTTTTCACCTACCGGAAACTTTAATTCAAAAATTTTCTTTCTGAATTCTTTTCGATCCAGACAGCCTTTCTGTAATTTTGAAATTTTTTAGCTCTTTTTTTATCTGTTTAACTTAGCCACCTTGACTTTGGTAGATCTAGAATTTATTGAAGATCTGTTTTTTTTAGCCCTGATTGGTTCATTCGGTCTCTATGTCGATAGAATTTTAGTCGTCGTTTGTTACTTTCAGGTCTTCAATTTTAAAAGATATATATTTATTTCATTTTAGTCTGCGGTCTTCTTGCGCCTGCTAGGATATTATTTTGTGTTTAATAAGGTTTCCTTAAGATAAATCTGTTAACCATAAAGGTGTAAAATATAAATTTAAATTTTAAATTTCATTGTGTTGTCCTAAACAGTCTAAAAAAAGAGTTGAAGTTCATGCTTTGAAAATATGATTGATCGAGTAAAACACTTAATAAAATTTACGGAAAATTCTGTATTCTTCAAAGAAGAACCTTCCCAAATTTTCCTAACACCAATCGGTTAAATTTTATACAATCACCACAATCGTGTAGAGAAACTAATTGACAGACGCGATTAAAGGTTACGAGAAGGCTCTTTAATTGCAAACCTGCTTACGTCCCTTACGAGGAGAATTTATGTAAAAATTGTTGTAAATATTACTGATTAGTTTTTAATTTTTAAAAATTTAGTCCTTAGATAGATCTGAAGATGGCGGATGCATATTTAATTAGAGCCTAGTAGGCTGCATCCCTTCTCTAACCTGTTTTTATGTTTAAAGGAACAAAATATCAGTTTTAAATCCTATTTTAACAATAAAACGGTCGATAAGGAATATCATATTATCGAGACAGAATATCATATTCTAGAAACAGATTCGGAATCAATGCCGTTAGGTGACCTACAGGGAGATGGGAGATGGAAAAATGGAAGTTAACCAACACCAGTTAAAAGCAGAAACTCAATTTTCTCGTTAATAATAAAATATTAAAGTTAAAAAAATTTACAATGCTTTTATTTTTATAATTAACTTATTATTATTAGTTAAAATATTAACAAAATGTTAATATTTAATAAAATATTCAAACGTAATATGAAAAATTTACTTTAAATAACTTTGTTACATATAATTATAACATATGATATCTTTTTCTTCTTTTTTTTTTAACCTCCGGAACCACTGTTAAGTTATATCTTCAGAGGATGAGATGGATGAATTGTAGCGTGTGTGAAAAATGCTATGCCTGACCGGGATTCGAACCCAGGACCTCCGGATATGATATGTTATACGTTAAAAACATTGCGATGAAAACCTACTTCCAGTTCGTCTGAGCGGTTCTACTGGAAGGATTTTTATTCTGCTAGGTATGATCCACAGATATGCAGGTCATCAGGCATCAATGGATCCAAAATTTGAATTTCATCTGAGAATCCCTCATTTATTACTAAACTGAGGAATTTTACAAGGTTATTACTCACAATAAAATGAATATAAAGGTCTGTCGATGCTTGATCAGACATCTACGGGCTATTGTGGGCAGAATAAAAAAGAAATAATAAACCGATACATCAAGTAAAAAGTCTAGACTAGTGGTCGGCAAACTGCGGCTCGCGAGCCGCATGTGGCTCCTTGGCTGCGGCTCTACCACAAAATGTTTCGTGCAGGCACGGAATATTTTTTATTAACATGCCTTGTAAAAGAGGAGTAAACATTTTTGAAATGCAAGCCCACAGAAAAGAGGCACATTTTTAGAAAGCAACAATAGCACGGATAGTCGCTCACAAAAATGTGTATCATTATCTCCGTCGAATTGGTGCGCGCCGAAATGTATTTTAAAATTCGGCTCTTTTGGATGACGAGTTTGCCGACCACTGGTCTAGACGGACTGGAATCAGATTTTGAGCAAGCATTTTACCTGTGGTAGTAAAGGAAAGAAAAATTAAAAGGGGGTTAAAAGGGGGTTACTGAGACGTGTTGTAAATGGAATAGGTTTTTAGGGAATTCTTTTTAAATATATAACATCATTACTACATAATAATAATGCTGCGGAGCAGCATGTAGCTTTCAAACAGTTAATATTAAAATTAATAATCTTAAAAAGTAATCTTAAAGATTTGAGATTAATATTCAAACCAAATTAGTGTTTCAATGTTTCTTTTTTTATGTATTCTTGAAATTTATTAATAAATAACAATAATAATTTATTCATAAATGTACCATAAAAAAAAGAAGAAAAATTGATGTATTCATTTATGGAAAAAATTTGTAAACTAGTTTCAGTGGAATGAAAAAAAAAATTCAATTTTTTGTTGGTAAAATATGTTTTGTCAGTATAGGTATTGTAATTTATAATGAAGCGAGTTTATAAATATACATTAAAAAAAATAATAATAATAATAGAATAAAAAAGACTCTAACTCGACGCCAGATTTACCTAACGGCTATAGAAACTGATAGGTTACCCATTTTAGTATAATCTACACCATACATTAACTCTTATTTACATTCATGTAACACATATTATAACTTCTATTGTTCTTTAAAAGATACGTATAACAAACAATAGGAAAAATTCTGTAACTGTAACTTGTTTTACTTGCACATGACGTTTATTGCATGAAAAACGATAACTGCACAATAAAGGTTTAAAACAAAGATATCCTTACACAATTAAACATTTTGAAGGAATGAGCAGAAATAATTCTTCTCCGATGTGTATATATATATATGGATACAATTATTTATAATATGATGCTGTAATTTTACTTGATAAGCATTATTCGTCGACTATTCTTAATATCCAGGAGAGTATAATCATTTTTAATAAAAACTGAACATTTTCAAATCAGGCCGAAAAAGTTAGAATTTCGTCATAACATGAAACCTGCAGGATTATCCTCTCAATAACGACTTAATTAATATACAGCAAATCCATTTAAGATGGTTGTAACATTATTGTACAACTCGAGATCGATCACCTGATCTAAGAAGATTCGATTCCTGGCAACTCTGAAATTTTTTCACTAATAATTTCATTGATCTTAATTTTCTTGTAAAATATGAGTATACCAGTGTCTAAGGTCACAGTAATAACAAAAATAATAAAGTTTAATCGCACTAGCATAACACGTAATAATAGTTTACATACAGCAGCTCAGTAATCTAAACTTAAAAGTAATATGAATCGCTTTATAAAAAAATATATATTTATGCTGACAATTCAGATTCATGTTATATA
Source organism: Zanna intricata (assembly GCA_010016005.3). Classification (NCBI taxonomy): domain Eukaryota; kingdom Metazoa; phylum Arthropoda; class Insecta; order Hemiptera; family Fulgoridae; genus Zanna; species Zanna intricata. The sequence goes on along the minus strand of JAAAKQ030476034.1, from coordinate 9,609 downwards.
TCAATGAAACTATCTTAGCTGACAGAGAACTTTTTTCTATTTCACCTCTGGTTGAGTCACCTCTGGTTAACGGTTCAGTATTCATAAATAGCTTTTATTACAGAAATTCTTGACTGGTACATACAAGAAATGATTGAGTTTGGTAATTCATCAATTCTTTTAATTTATTTTTAATTTCAGCACGGGGTTTCTACTTTCTCTGACGACTCTTACGTTTATTTTTTTCGATCGTGAAATTCTTAATTTAATTTTTGGTTATAAATAATATTTACATTTTTTTTACTTATTTACAATCAGTTTCCAGTAAGAAACCACAAATAAATCGTATTACACAATGCACCATGTCGAGGAGTTTCCATCCAACCTTCAATAAAACGTACACCTTCAGGAGTAGTGTGTGTGTGTGTGTATATATATATATAATAAGACCACATAGATGCCTTTTTTATTTTTTCCATTATTTACAATCTAAAACTATAGATGTTATGTAAAAAATAATATGACCTTAAAATTTACCTTAACACATTAACATTTAGTATGAACTCCAATCACCAACTGTTACAAAGTATTTCAACTACGCAGGTTGTACAATTACAGTACAGTAATTTAACTCATCGAAATCCTTCGCTTTATAAAATATCGGAATATACTACGTTTCACGTAATATGGACAATTTCTATAATAGTAAAAAAAAAAAATTAAGTCTTGAAATTTCCCAATTCAACGTAATGAAACGGACACTTTTCTAAAAATTTACCCTGGGCTACAGGTTGTACATATTTGGTACAACCACAAGGAAATCCGTAGAAGCAGCCGCTCATACAAAATCACACCGAATAAAAATATTGCAATTACTCTACAGGGTGAACATAAGTATGTATCTAGAGTACAATTAAACCATGAGTAATAAAACAAGAAGGAAGAAGGAACAACGGATTTAGTGAATGAATGGGCAGTGACAAAGATACGATTTATTGCCGTAAAGGTATCGGAAATACAACCTCATTCAAAGAATTACCTCCAAAAAATGAGTAATCATCTCGCCTTCAATTCCGTCAGGTAATAAGGACATCATTAAGAAGATGGTGAAAAACTCAAGACTGTACAAACATTTTTACACGACTCAGCATGAATATATGTATATTCATTCACCCCACAAGTTTACATATGTAGGTGAATATATTTTTTTCTTGTTTTCCTTAATCAATTACTTTCTTTCTCATTAAAAAGGATATTGCGTGAGTCTCAAGAATAGTGGTGGTCTCATAAAAAAGGTTGGTTGTTTGTCGTATGTGCTCATTCTTATTTTAGCTGCTATTGGCGAAGAGCGGATCAATAGTGGTGAGCCGAGCGTCTGAGCACGGCAACTCTCACCCGCTAGAAGCAGTCCGTCAATTAATTTACAGATTATTTAATTTCTAAGCATAGATCACAGGTTAATTTTATTAATATTTTATTTTTGTATCTTTATTTATATATTATTATTTATTTAATTTTATTAATAAGAGAAAGAGATTATAAGTTAATATTTATCACCAAAAATAAGATTTTTTATTTAGCTGGAGAGAGTCGTTAGTGCTATCCAATCGGCACATTACGTGGTTCGATCTGCGCTAATAGAATCAGCTGGACTGGCAAGTAAACTACCTCGCATGAACACACAATAATAAACAAAAAAGACGGCGTCCCAACGCCAATTCCCTGTTATAAACATGGTTAGCGTTAAACATTATATCTTTATTAAAAAATATTAAATTGTACATCTATTCACTCTTTAAGCCTATTTTAAATATAAAAACATCAACATGTTCAGAAAAACATTCTCTACATGCTAATATTTTTTTTTTTTTTTGTAAAATATTTAATATGCTAACAAACATGAGGGTACGGACGCGTCGAGAATCTGGCTAGACGATCGGGTGAGCAAAGTGAGCCCTGACTGACTAGTCTAAGAAAATAACATGGTACGCTGGGTTTGCTGTATGTGTTCACAGTTTTAATTTGAATGAATCGAGGTTTCTGAATCGTTCAGAATTAAGTTTTGATATAAATCTGAAATTGTTGTTTGCTGTATGTGATCACAAATGCAAAAAAGTATCTAACTGCATTTTTTCCTTAACATTTTTGAAAAATTTCCTTTTTTGTGTTGAATAAGTAAAGCAAATACACTGCAATTGTTTTTAGTATTTTTTCATAGGTGTTGCAATTTTTTTTTTACATTATTCAAGCTTTTCATTATGAAAAGTTGTTGTTAGTACGTTAAATTCATGAACGTTATTTAATTACAATTGGCAAAAACATTTAACAAAATCATGTTATGTAATGAAACAGAAATCATGTAAAATTTTCGCCGCGGAACGAAGGCCCGCCTTTTTTCTAGTAATTCATTAATTCACAACAAAGCTTTAAAAAATTGTACCTGGGAATACAGAAATGGAATTTTGTATCATAAGGAAAAATTTCCATGTCTGACCAGGATTTGTACACGGAATCCCCGGATAAATAGTTAACAGCCCCCCCCCCAACTTTCAAAATATTCACAACAGAACAAAATTAAGCTTTAGATTTTTCATTTTGCCGTTTCTTTTGTTACCACAATCGGTAAAACTAACTCGTTAAACATTTTTATATAATTAAAGATTTACTAATAGAAAAAACTAAGAATGAATTAATCACTTACTAATACTGAAAAATATAACTGATATCCTTCAATTTTTGTGACCTTACCTGAAAAAAAAAAAACACAATTTATATTCACATGTAGAAATTAGAATGAAACTTTTGTAATTTAAACTAGAATTAACAGAATCAATATCAACATCAAATCATATTAAAATAACATATAAAATAAAATGTTAAAATAACATT
>JAAAKQ030476023.1:9223-22957 GCA_010016005.3 Zanna intricata | reverse complement strand
CACATCATCCTCATTCATCCTCTGAAGTAATACCTTACGGTAGTTCCGGAGGCTAAACAGATAAAGAAAGAAAGAAAGTTTAAAGGAATAGAAAAAATGTATCTGAACTAGATATTAAAAAAGATAAATAACAAAGAAACCTTTTCAGAACAAAATCAGGAAACCTGAGAGAATTGTGGAATAAATCAATTCTGCAATTGATTGAATCAATTATAGTTTAAGTTTCTATATAATGCTCTGTTTTACCAGCTGCTTGTTATATTTTTTGTTTCTGGCATGTACTTGCCATTTAAGTAAATTTTTTAAAGATTCTGAATTGTAATATATTAATTGAATTAGGGTGTGTTGCTATCTAAAAAAAAAATTGAAATTGAGCAAGCAATCTGCTTATATTTAAAATTATGTAATTTTTTTTTAATTTTAGCAACTGATTATGAAAATATGAATAAAATTTAAAAATGTATTTATTAGTAAATATTTTTTTAATTTTAAATTGTATAGATAAGCAAGAAAAATTTTGTAAAATAATATTTCCCCATGTTGATTATATTTTATCAATAAATTAATTGTGAATTACTTTTTATTCTCTCTCTTTCTTAATTTTTTACTAATACAATTTTCTTGATCAAAAGACTATAAATTCATTGAATTAATTGAGCTAATTATTTTAACTTATCTTGAAATAGAGAATTTTAATTTGTCTGTAGAAAAAAGATAATAAAAAATTAATTTTATTTTAGTGACAAAATAGTTAATAATTTTTTTAAAACTATATAGTGAGAAGAAAATTCAATCAAATCTTAATGAAACAAACAATTTATATACATAGCTAATCAATAAAAAGCTGAACTGGATTTTAAAGCATGTTTTCTAATTGATCGTTATGATATTTATCTGTTCCATCAGTATGCCCAAAATAATTTATTTATTAATATTTAGCTTTATTTTGGTTTAGTAATTAAACACCCGGGTTTTGTTCTTTGTCGTTGTTTATTGTTATTTTTTTGAAGTTGGTTTGTGTATTTACTTTGCCTGTCTCGCGTTTAAATTGAATACTTTAATAAAACTTGTTGGAGTTGTAAGTAAGTTTTGTTCTGGCGAATGGTAATATGTTGTTTTAATTTTATAAAAAATGTCGTGTACATCTTTCCCAAAAATGTGTGATGATTTTTGTCGAGTAATTAATTTTTTTCTAATATTGTGGCATTGTTAAGTTGGCGATAAACTAGAATTATATTTTTTTCATTTTGAAATATAAGTTGATCATTGGGCGCGCAAATAAGAGAGATCGGTTAATTTCCATACAATTTATTTTGAAATTATGGCGCTTAATGAAAGAAGAGAAAACAGGTCAAATGGAACTACTTTTTCTGCGTGAACACCTTGTTCACTCGCGGATGATTATGGTGAATACAGCCTTGTTGGCGTGTTGTGTGCGCGACAAGGCAGTTCAGTTAGTTCTGTTCCTCCATCTTTGTGCGGTCGTGTGGTTGTGTATCGCGCCGAGTTGGTGATATTTTGTGTTTGTAGTTTAGTTATTAATTTTAGACTTAAAAACTATCCGATATGACGACTAATATTCAACAAGGAGCTCTTTTAGATGTGCTCAAAAAGAAAATGAGGCAAACAAAAGAAGAAATGGAAAAGTATAAAGAGGAATGTGAAGAATTCCACAAAAGATTGCAGGTTGAAATCATGCGCCGGGAAGAGGTAAGTGGAAATGAAAATCATTCACCCTATGACCTCATACTTATAAACCTTTATTTCTTCATTAATTCAATTTTTCCACATTAATTTTATTTCGATGGTTATTTTTCTACGTTTAACTTAATTAATTTCCTATTTTGATGGTAGGAATGGCAGCAGGTTGTATCGATTACATGTTAGCTAGTGAAACGATACGTATATATCATGAGTCTCACCATCTAAATATTGTGTATTTTTTTTAAATTCTTAAATATGATGTTAAGTGACCACACCCACATTTAATTTTTTTTTTTTGTTTAGGAGTTTTTCGAATAGATAACGTAAAACCGGAATTACCGGTACCTGAAAGTAATGTTGCTAGGCCTATTGTAGTGCATTTTTAACTTCCTTGTGTCTTCTTTATCATCACATCTTTCTTCCCGTTTGTTGTTTATATTACATTTTTTTTAATTTTGATTTATTAAGTTAATCTGTTGATTGTCGGTTTGTTGATATCAAGGCTAAGGTTATTTTTGTCATTTCTTAATTTGACATTAAGCAATGGAACTCACCGAATTTAAATTTATATATGCAACCAGGAAATGCATATACTGTGAAGTTTCTTTTAACAGTAAAATATTAGTTGGAGCAATATACATAGTTATAATATTTTTAAAATTATTTTTTTAAGACCTGTTGAATTATCTGTTTTATTAATAAAGCTGAATAATATCTATCCTTTATATTTTCTGAATTTTAGCACTATTAGAATTCACCAAGTAAGAATCTTTGTAATATCAAAATTTAATTCTTGTGATTCAGTACTTTTTCTTTTACGCTTTATTCCCCTAAATTACAAAACCAAGACATTAGTAGCCTAAAGAAATTTTTACACCTGTAAATTTGTTTCTTTTATTATGTAAGTTGTTTAGGTTGATTCTTTTATTTTTGATGTAATGATCTGATAAAGTTTATATCATTGTTATCTGTCTAAATAGTCTCATATTCTTGGCTTATGCTTTGCTTTTTTCATTTTTTTTACAGTATTACCCAAATTCAAATTCATGAAAACTAATAACTGTCACTGTTTATTTAAATTATGATTTTACTATGTGTATATAGTCGTGCTTCAATTAATAAGAGCTGATCAGATTAATTTCAAATAAGATATTCCCCTTTCTTGAACAGTATACCATCGTAGCTTAGTTTTCATGTTGTTAGTGATGAAATTACCTACTGTATAGGTTCTGTTTCACAGAAATTAAAAACCAATGTTGACATTTTTATTATTGTCTCTGAACTTAGTTGTAATATAACGTTGTTATCAGATACGGTTGATTTTTATGTTATTTCTTTGTTCATATAATGTAGAACTGAATGAAATATATAGTAAAAAATTTAAAAAAATTACTGACGTTGCTTTAGTAATAATTAGAGGAAATTTTGCAAAAAATGAGTTATCGCTGCCTTATTAGCGTTTCTTCGTGTTGCTATTATAGCTACCGGTATGTATATTGTAGGCCTATTTATAGCAAAAGTTATACATTAATCTGTTAAAAATAATCTCAGATTGATGTTATTTACCATTTTTAGACTGCATCTTTTATAGATGTGTAATGCTTTTTTCTCAGTTGTGTTTGTGCGGGAATATTGTTACCTAATTCTGATTATGTTTATTTTGCAAATTTACAAGATTGTGTATTAATGAATAGTTTCATGGAGTTCATATTCTGTTTGCCATCTTTAATCCTTAAAATTATATACTACATGACTATGATAATACTATTGTTTGCTAATTGTTCAGTTAAAGGTGTTAATAATCAATCTTGAAATTATTTTCTGTGATTCCCAGCATTGTCGCTGACATTCGTAGTTTACGTGTTTCAGAATACTGCTATTCTCTAAATTATTTTTGGCACTGTAGTGCTAAAATAATACTCAAAATCAATTATGAAAATCCTAGCAGAAATACTAATTTTCTTAAATGAATTAATTTATAAATTATTAATGATCCTATAGTAACAGTTGAAGCTGAGATCCGCTGCTAGCTTTCCATTTAATTTTTTTATTTTTGTCACCAATAAAATTTATAAAGAAAAATAATATTTCCAGTTACTCTTGCAGTATTTTGTTACAAATGAATTTTTTAAAAAACAAATTCTGAATAGCATGGAAAAGGTTTTCTTGAACTTTATATATAATTTTGTTATGAAGCCAGCAAATTTTAAGTGTGAATTCACTAAATGTTCCTGAATTTAAAGTTTACGTCCTCTCTGATATACCTTGCTTTTTTGTGTTTTGTTTTGAATGGCTGATTAGGCATGACTCTGTACCGTTTCTTTTTTGCTTCTTTTCCTTTATTATACTTATTTCATTTTTTTTGTGTATACTGGTTTTTCTTCCAAAATTCAGTACTTTTGTTAAAGTTACATGTAGGTCTTTGTTTTTTTTTTTTTTTTAATGTTTTGGAGATTTTCTTCGCTTGGAAAATTGTGTGTTCAACTTTTAACCCTTGGATGAGCTAATTTCACTTGCAATTTGATGTGTTGTTAGTTCAATTCATTATTAGAAATTTAATGATTTTTATCAAGTAAAGTATATTCTTAAAACTTATAAATTAGAGATTCTGAGAAATTAAAAAATATATTTTGTCCCATTTGTGAAGCAAAAAAATGGTTATACTTATATTTGCTAAATTATGGAATTTTTTTCTGTGGTTGCCTATCTTGGAATATTGGAAACAAAGTTAAGTAATTTTAGGAAAAGAAGCCTGCATTAAATGAACAAAATTAACTTTTGAGTATGATGAATTGTTGGTTTACAGGTAAAGATCACGCAGAATAATGATTACAAAATATCACTTTCTTGCTGACATGGGAATGTAATAAATACCCTAGTCGAGAATAGATCATTAGTACGGTGCTGTGCTCTAGAGATATTTTGGGTAACCCTCTAAATTCACCAGGTTTTTCTAGTGATGAACTCATCAGCTGATCTCAAAGTTGAGAGTTTCTAAGGTTCAAATGTAGTAAAGGCAGTAAATTTTATATGGATTTGAATACTTGATCAAAGGTACCAGTGTTCTTTGGTGTTTGGGTTTCAATTAACCACACATCTCGGAAACTGTTGACCTGAAAGCATACAAGACTACACTTCATTTGCATTCGTACATATTTATTCATCTGAATTAATATCTTACATTGGTTTTGGAGGTGGTTGCAATTTCTGTATTCATTTTTAATTAAAAAATCTCAACTTATAATTCTAAGATTGTTATCTGGCGACTTAATCTTTAAATTGAAAAAATGTATTGTACCTTTAATTGCAGTTTAGTATCTTTCACATACACTTTTTTGCCAAAATCAAGAGATATTTCCACTCATATATTTTTATTAGCTCTTGATCTCAGATTCTAATTACAAAAAAATGAAATATTTATCTTCAATTTTTAGGAAGGAAGTTATGAAAATAAATCTAAGAATCTTGTTGTAATTCTCTACTAATGAGTAAAACTTCATTTTAAGTCGGTGTGCTTATTTTCTTTTACAAATGTTATTACATCGGGGTTAATTACTGAATTTCTTACAGTTTTGAGTTTAAAAATTTTTTTAAAAGCTTCTTTAAATAACTTGAGAGGCAGCCCTCTGAAGCGATTGATAGGAGCCACTCAAATAAGAGTTTTACATGTTGTACTTAGTCTTTTATTTTTGTTCAGTATATTTAAATTTCATTTGAAGTTGGTTAAGTTATGGAAAATTTTATTTTTAATAAATATTATTAAATCTAAGAATAATTTGGAAATATATCAAAATAGCGGCACTACATGTTTATATTATATTTCAATGTGTTAAAAATTATATGATTAGTTATCATAATTTATTATTAGACATATATCGGTAAATAATTTTTTTTTTTTTTAATTTTGCTGTAGTACTTTTTTCTTCTGAAATGATATACTTTTAGATTATGAACTATTTTTTTATGTAATTTTTACTTGTTTCAGTATTGCCTAAATATTTCTTTTATCATTTTTTTGGTGATTGTTATTTGTGGTAGGAATGTTAAAAAAAAGGAATGAGGAAGAAGAAAATTAATTTCTTTTGATTCTCATTTTAAGTAGTTTTGATATATAAATAGTATTTTTTTTTTTTTAACTTGTGGGAATTTTTTATTGTTTTCTGTTATTATTTAATTGATGTTTCAGCCGAGCAGTTTTAGTATACATTTATATCCATTGTTAATTATCATTTATTTACTTTCTTTGTCTCGCCTAGTCTCATTCTTGTAATTTGATGCTGTTATTTCCTATTACTAAGGAATGAGTGCAGTGATGCTTGGTCATTACTCTTTTATGAACTTTCATTCTTTTATATTAATGCTTACGCGTTAGAAAAATGGAATCGCGTCGGTTTCTGTTTAGTCCTTGTTCATATGCACACCCGACCTTTATTTTCATTCTTTTTTTTTTTAAATACAAAATTATTCAAAAAAACACCGAAACGATCTTGATCTATGATCATAGATCAATGCGATATATAATCTTATGATTTTTTTGTAATTATATGTTTGAGCAATGCTGAAAAGATTAAATTAGAATTCTTTTAACTCCGCGATTAGATATAGTCGTCCCGTTTTCGGTATAGGTCAGTTAAATTATCTCTACGTAACTGCTTTCCTGACAAAGGAAAGATATATTCGGTTTGAAACTGTCAACAGTAGAATTAATTAATTATAATAAAGTGAAAAAATAAAATGGCCGATGTGCCGGCCTCCGATTCATCGCTGTTAAGAATCGATTCCTGTTAAGTATATGTCTATTTGTACCGATCTTTTTTCTGAAGACAATCGCTTCCGGGCAGTGATCTCTTTCGCTCGAATCGACTGGGATCGGGGCCCAGAATTTATTTAATGTACTTTATAATTGATATAATTTTAAGTCATTTGTTTGTATGTAAAATATATATTCGCGATAAAAGTAAACTGTTAATTTGTATCGTTTTTACACTATTTTGTTATTGTATTATGCGATCGGTAATTAGTATAAGGTAATAGTTTTGAAGGTAATTTTCAAGTTTTCAGGATTTTTACGAGAATAATTTTGTGTTAGCTTTTTAAGGTGTGTTCAATCTGTTAGATACAATAACTGAAACGAATACAGGTGTCCCGGTATATAAATAGCCTTCGAGCCCGATTGTATGATTTTTATCGAGAATATATCTAGTATTGCGTCGCCTTTTCACACAGTCAGTACATGGTCGCACATGAGAGCATTAGAATCCCATAAGCGAGACCTTCATCCTATGTACCGCCGCCACGCCTGTGTAACTCGTAGAATAGCCACCGATACCGGAGTCTTGTATCTTGTGCTTCAGATGTTTTAACGTGTCTCACCCATTATGTACCTAGCGTAAGGCATCAAATTAATGTTTTATTTTTTGTGATGTACATATAATGCTCCGGCTCTAGGATAAAGTAAAACTGAAATAGAGTCTAGTTGAATTGCTGAGTTGGCTCAAAATCTACGGATAATTTGGGTACGTTTTCGGAATTTAACAGCCAAAATTTATCTTCTTTTTTACACGAATCGTTCATTATACTTTAGCTTATTATTTGGTAGTGTGTATTTTTTTGTATATTTAAAATTCGTCTAATTAATGTTAGATGCTCAAATTATATACAACCAAATAATTGGCTAAAATGTGGAAAAAAGGTGAAAAATTATATACTAATTATATATTTATTTTCTATGAAATTCCTAAAAAATATCATAATTTGTAGTACGGAAAGATCCTTCTACATTTTTACTATTTTTCGATAAGGATAGGTCCATTTTTTTTTATTCTGTTTTCAATTTTTTTTCGCTTAATCCTTCACTAAGAATTGCTTTTTTTTTAATGAAATTTTGTCGGATAAAATCTTTGTGTTTGGCGTTATATAGTTTCATCGGAAGTCTGTGTAAATCATAATTAACGGATCAGTGAGGAAATAGCGTCTGCATCTGTTGATCCGATTTTTAAATTTAAGCACGATTTAATAAAAGTTTTATAAGAAATATTTGTCAGAAATAAGCGCCTATGGATATTTTTTTATACGTAACGTTTAATTTAAATTCAATATCAAAGTTATTAGACCGATACCGATAAGTCGATAAGCGTTCGTTGACGCATACGATTTGTATTTATTGTCGCGTCACTTTAGTCGACGTTAGCGATTAGATTAATGGGAATTGCCGCTATTGTCAGCGAAGTTTTATTCCACGTAATGCGGGCGGCATACTTTTCAAATATTACGAGACAGATTTAATGTAGTTTTGTAAATAAATCACGTCGTGCCGTCCTAACTATCGAACGCATATTTCATTTATTAAGGGTGGTTGTGGGAGGATTTTGTATTGTAGGCTTACATAATGTCTAAAGTGTCGTTTTCTTTACTCTTTCTATGAATGACGTGATATCCTGAATTGAAATAAATTGATTAGAGAAGGAACTGCATCGCATCTTCCATCGAAACTAGAACTTCTTACGCCTTCTTCTACAACTATTTTCTTCTGTTTATTTTTAAAATTAGGAACTTGCTTCGTATTCTGCGACTGACAGACGAGAACCCTGCGTATATATTACGTGTACCCAGAGTTACGTATGCGGATTAAATCGTATGCAAAACAACCTGCGTACCTTTTATCCATTTAAATGTAATATGTTTTACCCAGCATTTAATTCCCCGTAGATCCAAGGGAACAAAAACGTTTTGTGCATTCTGCAGTTCTTTGCAAAAGAAGTATATTTTTAAAATTAGTATTAGTTTCATTTTTTATTTTTACTTCAAATAAATAACTATATACGCCAACATTTTATTACCATTCGGTAATAAAAAATTATAACAAAAAATTAATTATTTGTGCTTCAGGCTAGGTAACCTACTAGTATGCTAGTATATTCTTGGAATCAAACCTTCATTGAGACAGTTGTTCTGTAATAAAAACCACCAGGACGCCTACGCGTTTCCGAAGATACTATTGAACAACTGTGAAAAAACTTTATGCGTGGTGCGAAGAAATCAAATCAAGGTGCGTCATGTGCGACTGACAAACGACTGTTTGGTGCGTATTATGTAAAAGATTGCACTTGAAACCGTACTAAGTAACCGTGGTTTAACGCAATATAGATGACCACAAAGTTACTTGGCCCCTTTTTTTTTATACGGAAATGATAGATGGAATTGCAGACAAATATACATTTTTACACAAGTAATTTTTAGTGATAACTGTGGGTTTCACATCAGGGGCAAGTTGAACATCCTTAACTGCCGAATACGGGTAAATCCAGTTTTCGGGGTGAAAACTCTGATGAAACTTTGCAGCACATTCGTGATAGCCCTGAAGTTAATGTTTTTTGTGCCCTGACCAAACTTCTGCCAGAAGGTGTATCGTTTGACTGTGTTTATGGTCTAATTCCTAATATTATGACCAAGATGAACGCCATTACTATCAGCAAGTCGGCAATCACATCACTACCGCCTAGAAACCCGAAATTTTCTTTATACTCGATTCCCAGGTCGGGGGATCGGTATAAGGTCCAATCGCATGGCCAGCTTGCTCCTCAGATTTCTCCCACCTTGTGAGGTTTCATTAAAGATCGGGTTTCTGTACTGCCTTCATCGACCGATCTTGTTGACCATTCTGATTTCGGTAGTCCACCACTCCTGCAGTTCCTAGCCCTGAGCGGCTTTACCTGCAGTCCTCAATATTCCCTCAGACTTTTGTGTGGCAGCACTTGCCGGGCTTAGATGTCCCCGACTCAGTCAAAGCCAGAGTCTTTGGTCGAGTTCTTCGGGAGGAGCTCCTTGAGTCGGTACACAAATAACCGACTCTGTCATATTTTTCTGCGTATTTCGCCATCATTACCGGTCTTGTGGGTCGTCTTGTCAATCGCCATATTAATTACGGAAGCACCATATGCCCGGCATACAATTTAAAATCTAACATTTAGTTTAAAACTTTTAAAATCTAGCATTGACGTTTAAGACTGCGGGTCGCCCTATCCTAAACAAAGTTTCCATTGTCTTGAACAAGAGGAACAAACCCCCAAGGAGCCCCTCATCTCTGGCGTGTCTGTAACCTAAATTTCAATTTTTGTGGTAGCAGGTCCCTCGCACGCTTATATGTGGGACACTCATCCGACCGAATATTTTTTAGGTTGGCTTCCCCAGCCCATACAAACGTTTTACAACTAGGCGTCCCTTCTGCCTTTTTTGCATAGCAGTCCTTCATATAGCGACCTTTTGAGCGGAAAGAGCACAACTCTTTCTCCTTACAGTTCTTCGTCACTTTCCCAAGGCCTGAGCACTTAAAGTACCGGTTTACTGTCAAAAAGTCTCCGATCTTACAAGACCGATACTCTATAAAGACTCGTCCTTAGACGTAAGCCGCTTGTCACATTCGATCGAATAATGCACATTGTCGCTTTCTCGTTTCTTGGCTCTGAAAACTATTTTAAACCGGCTTATAAGTGACTGTACATCAAGATTTGTTTTGTTTTCCACCCTTAATTTATGCGATCTTACCTTGCTATCTTAAGATCACTAATCGATTAGCTAAAGAGTTATAAATAAATTTTTGAACGCTAGTGTAGTCGTATTCTTTTGAAATTACAATAAATGTCTGTACTGCTTTCTCAAAACTTTTTATCGTCTTAAATTGTGTTTATAGTATTGCAAACTTTGCCGAGTAAAGATCCGCTCAAGTGTTAATATTTTTCTCAAAGAAAATTGGTGCCATGGCCTGCGTCTAAATCCTGGCCCGCATATTGTATTTTATCAGTACGTTTCTGTATTCTATTTCGTACGCCAAATATTTCCGAAGATGGATTCTCGGAACAGATCTCGTTCGCTTAAAGTAATCCAGCGATCTAAATACAAATTCTCCGTAACTACTTAAGGTTTACCGTTCTCCAAAAAAAAAAAAAAAAAAAAAAAAAACCGTAGTTTCGGATGCACACTTAAATTTTGGATGCTTCTTACGAGTTCTTTACGAATTGTAACAGTTTTTCTGTCGCGTTGTCATTATCCTTACGATAACGACTCGGTTTTATTGTAACCGCGTTTGTTTTTAGAATTTTCTCTAGAAATTTATTAACAGGCATTTCATGCGCTTAGATTATGTAAAATAAACATGTGCGGATCGTTGTAACCTACTTCGATCGCTATGCGCCGCGTCGTATGAGTTCGGAATACGTTTTATTATTTATAGGTACTAAATAGCGTCGAGTACAGTTGTCGGTTAGCATATCAAAATAATTTATTTAATCGGCACATGTTTTGACCCCCGTTATTCGTCCTGACCCGGCCCATCGGCTACAGATTACTAGCAGGGATATATTATGTCGCCGTGTTGCCAGACTGCCGTTGCTGTCGTCGTTTTAGATGTCGCGGCTTTGCCAAATTAAGTCCTGTTCTTTTCTGTTTTCGATCCCGTTTCCGTCTCCTGAAGTAATAAATTCATACCGTTTTGCCAAATACGATACTACCATTTTTTTTTCTTTTTTTGGTAGTTGCGTGTATTGCTGTTGCGCTATTTGTGTGACGGTACCCTGCAAAATTAATAGTTTGTATGATTATTTTTTATGATTTTGTTTAGAGCTAATAAATATATTGATGTTTATTTTTAAATTTATGTTTTACGTTGTTGATCATTATTTTTTTCTTTTTTCCGAGTTTAATTTTAACGGAAAAACAACGGGCCACGGCATTGTAAAGTCAAAAGTGAACGATTGACCGATCGATTTACTTAGATTTTTTTTTAGTGATATGTAAACCTACGTATTTTTTAAGGCGATATAGCGTTGATTATTTATCCTTGAAATTTTATTTGGGTCGGGCGTGGGGTTTGTGGAGTGTCTTGTCGTCGTAAAGGGAAGGTGGGAGTAAAAATAAGATACAGAAACTAAATAATTAAATTATAGATCTGTCGCGTTAAATTATACTTTAATTTTTATCATAGTGTTCGAGCGCGGTAAAATCTGATAAAATATTCTTTTATATAAAAAAAATAATTGAAAGTTTGTAGCCGTAGATATAATTTTTTTTTAAATTTTAATTTTTGCACACTTTTTTATCTTTAGGGTATGATTTAACCGTTAATGAAGTAGTTGCACTTTGTTAACTGTGACTTGTACGGCCTGATATTCTTTTGCATTCTCATTTGATAAGTAGTAAAAATATATTTAATATTTGATAAGTGTGACGTCATCCGTTCATATAACTCGTCTCGCTTTTCTATATTCAGCATTATGTAGCTGTGATCGCGGTGACAATCCTTCACATGTGTACGTACATTTCATTATGTGCGTCATATATTCCTTAATATAAACTAGCAGGAAATAAGTACGCTTTTTGTTAACATCCGTTAATAAAAAAAAAACGAAAGATTATGGCAGTATTGTAAGCGTTTTAATTCAATAAAGACTTGATATTTTTGTAAAATTTAACTGATAAAATTCTTTTTATTTGAAATATATTTTTCGCTCATTTTTTACGAACTATTTCTTTTATATAAATCTTATTTTAAATTTAAAACTTCTATTTTAGTCTGTTAATTTTTTCTCGGTTATCAAGTTATTCTAAGTTAGCCGTAATTTTCTGTGTTGAATCGAGCGACTAATGTTCATTTTTCACTCGGAATGTTTTTTTTTTTAGTATATTTTATGGGAAAAAAAAAATGAGGAATTAAAATTAAAGTGTGTATGTTCCTGAGCTGATATCGTTATTCGGGGTGGAAGTCGGCCGGAAATACCGGTGTTAAATGAGGCGGAAGCGTTTTAAAGCACAACTATACGGTTGTGTTGCGAGTTGTATTATAGGCGTGACAAGTTGTTCAGCCATGTATGAACAATCGACAGCTAGTGTCGGTAATCTTGTCTATTACTAGGTAGATAGGCTTATAAAACCGAATATCCAACTGTTCGGTGTAGTTTGTTGTCACAGGTGTTAATGTTTTTCTGTAGATTTGTTTTCTTTTTCTTTTAATCGAATCCCTGTACGTGTAAGAGTTTTGATAAGGGGAAACCTGGAATATAATTCTGATTAAAGATAAAAAAAAAATCATTAAAATATTAATTATTCTTTACCGTTGTCGGTCTACTAATAAAAATAAGGAGTTGTTATAAAATAATCATAAATAGTTTGTAAATATTTTTCTGAAAACGATTACTTGAAAAAAATATTCTTTTAAGAAGTGCTCAATTTTAGAATTATCGTGATACGCGTAAGTATAGTGCAAGGTTGCTGATCCTTCTGTAACTGAAAACCGGTTTGATAACCGGTATACAGACATCTTTGTTGTACCGAATAGCAAATCTTTTTTGATCAAAATATTACCGTATGTAGACGTGCGAGTAGTAGAACTCTCGTCGCATTGCGTGTACCTTTTCGCGACGTCCGAGGAACGAAAGCATTAGTTCAGTCGGCCGATCTGTATGTGGATTTTATCGTGTAAATTTGTTAATTTTTATAAGAACTATTGCAGAACGAACTAAAAAATGTTGGAGTCTGTCTGTTTGGTTTTTTCTCGATGAAATTCCGAAAAGAATTCCTCAAATTTTGTTTTGCCATCGAGCAAATATGTTTTGTTGTGAAGACCTTGAACTTTAACATCTCGCTTAAACCGAAACTAAAATGTGGAAAATCTTTTTCTTTTTGCTCTTATTTATGTTAGTTAATTAAAAAAAATATATATTTCTTTCTACAAGTATGTTTTAACGATCTGAAACCAGTTGTACATTATAAATCATGATAGTTTTTACTTTCGTTTATTTTAACCGACGTTAGAAAGTTTTCTGCTGTATTTATTTTTGTTCCAAAGTTTTTATGTATATATATATATATGTGTATATATTTGATTCGTGCATGTTTTATTTCCATATTATTTATACGGAAATATCATATTATTTTACGCGTAACTTGTATAAAAGTTAAATCCCTTTTATACAAAAGTAAAAATGGTACATTCGTTTCCAGTAATTTCAAGTCAAGTTAAATACTGCGATAAATATA